>PVHY01011564.1:0-47532 GCA_004024945.1 Uropsilus gracilis
ATTTACTTTTCAAAAATAAGGAAAATTTAAATGTAATGTGGAATTCTAAAAAAAAGTTAAAATGTTGACTGATAAAGTATTCAAATTGTAGCTATTCTCATTCACAAGGATTTGTTTCAGTTTTTACATAAATAGAAAAAATTATTTTGATGATCTTAGTAATGCTGACTGCCATCCGTTTTCCACTTTCTTAGTACTTTAACTTGTTTTTAGCTCCTCCACATGTTGCATCTTAATTTCAAAATTTGTGAATGTGCTATCAAAATGAATCATCTTAAAATCAAAATATTAATCTAGATATGCAAAAACAAAATGCATCTTTTATGGGTTATTTGAGTTTAATACAATTAGCTTATTTTCAACTAAATAAATATAAAAGACTTTTTTTGGATGAGATGTGTGAAGGAAATATCTAATTTTTGGCTTTATGCTATATAAGTCAGTTTATTGTTTGTATATATACCAAGTTGTATATATACTATAAAGCAACTGTAGTATCTAGATCAAAACCATAGACAAAACTGTTCAGTTACCAAGAAAACATGGAAAGCTAAAAAATAAATAAGATGTTAAAAAGTTAAATGTAAATTATGACAAAATACAATCAATACAGCTGAAAGAGCACATTGATAATTTACAATAGGACTAAAGATTCCATCCACTGTATATATAAGCAGAAAAATGAACACTTTCATAATATTTTATCACTCTACAATGTCTGACTTATCTGTTTTAATATAACATTTTAGCAGTTAACACAAATATGTATTCTTTCAGAGGAGTCAATGAACATGAACACACATGGAAATGATGTCATATGAAGGAATCAATTCTAAATAATAATATTAGTGTTTGACTAATTCAAAAGGATACCTATAATTCTGTGTTTAATGCATCACTGTTTACAGTAGCCAGGATATGGAAACAACCCAAAATGCCCCAAACAAACAAATGGACCAAAAAGTTGTATAGTTGCAAAATGGAATATTGTTTAGCAATCAAAAGACAAGTTCATGTCATTCATGGCAGCATGGATGGACCTGGAAAGAATCATGCTTGTAGAAATAAGCCAGAAAGAAAAAGATAACTACCAAATGGTCTCACTTATATGTGGGATATAGGAGAAGCAAGCGAAAGGACAAGAAAAAGTTGGAAGTTAACAAACTGACAACAGAACTAAAGCATACAGTAAGGAAGGGAGAGAGAGGATGAGCACAAGGTATCCAGATGATTGTTTATGGGTGACATAATGGTGGGAAAACTTATGACTATGCAACAATGTGAAAAAAACCATTTATGTAATCAGTATTTTTTTTAAAAAAATCATGTTTGTTAGTTTCATTCAACTAAATGTAAATATTCATTTGAAAAATAAATGAGAATCATAAATTTATGGATTCCACAAAATATTCTTGCCCATAAATTCCCTAAATGACTCTTTTATGTTGTTCAAACATAAGATAATATCACTAATGCACTTATTCTGAATCAGCTTCTGAATCAGTTGGGCCAGAATCACAGTGTTTTCTGTATAGTATAGACTTTAATATAAAAGACAACAGTGCACCCCAAGAAAAAATCTCAGTAAGTTAAAATTTAAGAGATCCCTCATACATTACAAACCTGATTGTTTGTCCTACTTCAGAGCTGGTCTCAATTACTATTTAGATAACCTGAATTCATGTCCCATAACATCATATTTTTGCTGACCAAAATCTTTATGTATAATATTTATTTACTTTGCAAAGGTTTATTAAGTTTGTATTATGTGCAATGTACCTTTTTGATCACTGGGGAGACAACAGTGAAGCGTCAACAGATAATATCCTTGACTTGGAAAATAGTCCAGGGGTTGGAACAATATTAATACAAAAGGATGCAATAATCACTAACCTATGTAATAACTGTAAAAATACTCCAAACAAAAAGAAGGAAGGGTATGGTAACAAAGATCTGTTTGTGGCAAGCAGGGTATTTTAGACAGATGGGTCAAGCAAGTTTTCACAGGAGTGAAAGGTTAAACAGAGACTTAAAATGAGGGAGCAAGTAAAGTAAGCATCAGAGAGAAATTTATAAAACCAGAAGGAAGAGTCCGGACAGGAGAAGGCTTTAAGTGTTCAGGTATGTACTAAAGGCAATATTGGCTGTAACAAAAGATGGTTTACTTTAGAGCAACAGAGAATACTTTAAATGTTTTTTATAGCAGATCCAAAAGAAACAGAAGCTTCTAACCAACAAGCCACAGGTCCACACCACCTATGTGTAGCAGTTAAAAGCATTTTAAATAACAGGGTTTAATTAATAAGGGAAATTAACCAGGAAAATGAAAAATCCTTAAAGCCACAAGTGACAAGTTATCTTACCCCAATCATCATTTTCCGTACCAAAGGTCCCAAAGGCACATGTCCAAGATGGTGCCCCTTTGCCCCTCCAAACCTGAGGCAGGCACTCTGCAAAGTCCAGTCTTTCTCCTATATCTTCTCTTTGCTTCTCTCTCTCCAGCGTTCAGAGCTGCTCCATTTCTCCAAGGCTCATCAGACTTTTACAACAGATGCTGATGCAAGATCTGCTTCCCAAATACACCACCTTGCTGTGCCTCCAGACATTTTCTTTACCAGGTCTGCCATTGGCAGCATCTGGCCAAATCCACCAGGCCTGCCCTCAACAGCCCCTGGTCACCCCTGGCCTGCCATTCTGAAATCTGACTCCACACCAGCTATTTCTCTGCTGGTCACTCTCCCACCATGGCTCCTTGCCACCACGAGCTTACTCTTTAAGGGGCTTCCCCTGGCAGGCCATGTGGGCCTGTTCTATTAGTTTGCCATTCTCATCTCCTCCTTCTCATTCTCTCTTCTCTCTCCTCCCTTTTCATATGCCCTCTCTTCCCACTTCCCATTTTCTCTCACAGTTCTTTCAGACTCTGTCCACCAGAGTATTTTGGTGCCAATACAATTTTCAACTGTGTCATTATACCTGTATCATTCTCACCAAGTATAAGAAGTGGTAATTATGTGATGAAATGGAGGTGTTAACTAAGTATGTTACAATCATTTTGTGGCATGTAAGCATGGCAAATTAATTTATTGCATACCTTAAACTTACGCATTATCATATGTCAATTACATCTCAATAAAGCTAAGGGGGAGGTGGACTCCATTCCAAAAGAGTAGGAAAGAAATATTAAGGAGCACAAAACAGTAGGGTTATAAAGCTAGTCAAGGGTGCTCATAGAAGGCCTTTTAGGACTTTGAAAATAATTCCATGCTAATGTAGAATCACTAAGTTTAAGCAGGGTAATATAAGCTGAAATAAATTTCAAACGAATCAAAATGGTTCAGGTTGCTAAGTAGAGAGGTACTTTGGAAGTGCCAGATGGAAGCCAGAACCAGAAAAGTGGTGAAATTGTATGAAATGATCAGAATACAAATCACCAAATACAAAAATAGTCATATAAATCAAGTGGAGTAAATGTAGTAACATATTCCCTTTAAAATCAGTGGTATAGATAAATTATTTAATAATAGAAAGTTTAAAAATTTTCTGTATCACCAAAAAAAAAATAAAGTAAAATTAGTAGTAAATGTATTCTCTCTGCAAAGAAAATATCTAATTAACAGGAAAAGCTTTCAAAACTTTTAAAAATAAAAAAGATTGCAACACTTGTAAAGTTATATTATCAACGTGCTAATGCTTCTGTTTTGGTTGTGTTTCTAGAACTGTGCTCTTCTAAGAATTCTTTGTGTATATTTTACTACCTCATAAAATGTTATTTAAATTACTTCAGAAGTACTTTAAGAATAGGTATTCTTTTTAAGCACTCTTAGACTCACCATCCTGTAATTCCACAATTATCATGCCAACTCACAACCAAGAAAAGAAACTAGATAATGAGCCCAACAGTTCTATAAATTTCAAACTGTAATACATGTTCTCATAATGCAATAACTGTGCAAATAACATTCAGTTAGCATGCTCCTTTCCTAATTACTCTGAGCCCTTACTTAGCCTTTAACCATGGAAAATTTTCCATAACCCAGTTCACAAATCACTCCAGTGTTATTATATGAGCTACTATACTCTTCACTCTAGTAGAAAGGATGGTTCTCCCCATGTTTTATCAGATTTTCCCATCTCTAGAGTCTTAACTTCCGTAAAACAGGAAGGTTTCACTTAGGATTCAAACCAAACGCATATAATCACAATGTGAATTTATTGGGGAAAAACCACACTATTAGCAATACAAATGTACAATTCAGTTGGTAACAAATAGGCAAGCAGATGAACCTCTTGGCAATATTTGGGAGACTAGCATGCAGGGGGGAGCATGACCTAGTATAGAGAGCTCCTGATAGATAGCCATCTGCAGGGAGGGGAGTTTCTATTTCTCAGGCAAAGTCTCTCTCACCAAACTTTGCAGAAGGCTTCAGAATTACTAGCATGGAGTCCAGGTTTTTATCTTTTTTTTTTTTAATCTACCTACTTACCAGGTTCTTCCTAAATATGTGGTTACTTTATATATGATAACTGAATTCTCTCTTTCTCAGGCACTCCTACATTTCCATCCATCAAAGTTATTATAATACATCTCAATCAGTTAAGGTCATTAAAATATCAATGTATATGATACCATGCATCCATCTCACTCCTCATTATGTAAATATTTAGTATATTTAATTACTTGCTTTATATTTCTGTGTTTCCATTCATGGTAAAATTTCTATGCAAATTTTCATTCCCAATTTGATATGAGAACTACTTTGCCGCCTTTCTTTTTAAAATCTTCAATTCAAATCTTTTGAATTAAAAAAAATAGTCCCTTCACAATGTAATATTAGTTCTTGGAACAGAAATTATAGCTGATTTCTTTTAAATACTTAAATCATTGTTACTTTAAGTTGAAAATGGAAAAGGCAATTTGACGCTCACATCAAATCTCAGAAATGGATGTTGGAAGTCAGTGACCATTTATTTGTAAGACATTTCAGAGAGAAGAATTAAAACTGATGAAATGTGCTACAAAATTATTTCCTTTTATCAAAATCCTTTAGCCCTCTGATATTGAAAATGCTCAGTTCTACTTCCTTTTAAAATATAATTGGATTTTGTCATTTTCTAAAGCCTCATAAATGCAAAGCTATTCCTAAGCAATGATATCCCTATTAAATCATTTTAATTGCTTTCTGATTCAATGACTAAAAGAGTGCTACAGTTGAGTTTGATAATCAGGAGTTCTGAAACACACCTACATCTCTGTAGTCTCTGACAAGTTGTCTTAGATGTACAATGAATGTGGTAATTTACCTGGACAGTTGTCATTAAGATAAACATTTTTTTTAATGGAATATGCTATTATGTATCAAAGTTTCTTGATAATAAAGTCTATTATAAACATATGCTTGCCAAAGACTAATCAGTGCTTTGCATGCCATCTTCAAAGCAATGTTAAATTGAGGACTGAGAAATGCTTTCTCAGAAACTTCATTTTTAATGTCTCCTGATGAAATGCAGTAGAGTGAATTATTATCAATACCATGAGTCTTAAAATTGGGAGGTGCCCCAGATATTTTGCCTATCTCACCAAATATTTATCCACTAAAATAATTTTATTGATTTGAGTTGCATAGTTTAACTTCTGGTTTATGGCATCAATGTTATAGTCGTAATGAATGAAGTCTCTTCACATAGATTCAATTTTTGTCAGACCTTTTAACCATTATCTTCCTCATTTCCAATTTGTGAACTTTTGTTTTACTCTGAGTTGACTGATTTCTTCTTGTGCTTTGTTTTTCTTTCAAGAAAAAAATTTTAAATTATGTTTTTTAACTCCATGCATGAATTGTAGTGAGATTTACTGCTTTAAGATTTGATCTGTATAATATCCTCTCTCACAGAAATGAAGGTAATATGTAGCTCTTGGGAGAAGTGTATCTTATTTGTGTTCACTTGATATATCAGATAACTGAGTAAATGCAATTCAATAACATCTGTGTAAATGTATCATACATTTAAAAATGACAAATGTTGCATTATTAAACTCCAGCTCCAAACAGTGACTAACAGAATGTTAGAAAACTCAACTCTGGTTAATTTGTGGTGTGACCTTGGGCAAGTCTTGTTTTTTCTTAGGCCTAGTTACCTAGATCTCTCCCAAATGTATTCTTTCCACCCTTCTTTGATTATTTACACTCAACAGTGTTCTCTTGGATAATCTAAAAATTGTAGCTAAATCAATCAAGTTATTCGCACTAGTGTTAACTTAGACTTAGCTCCCATGCCTTAGTTTCCTATTCTAGAATGTGTGTATAGTAATTATATCTACTTCATAGGCTTATTGAACATTTATATCATTTAAATAAAACTAGTACAGATGCTTAGTGCTAGCACATGCCCATGCTCTGGAATGATAGCCATTATTAGTTTCAGTTTGTGATTTAATGTTCCTGTCCTCTAGTCTAAAAATCAAGAGCCTGCTGTTCTTTTTCTTCATATTTCTGATTCATTGTAGAATTTATCATTTGAAAAATTTATGACCTTAGAACAGGTGACAAGCTTCTCCTGTTCAAGTCTCTTGTATTTTCCTTTGTATTGATTTCTCCACAACTTGTCTAAAAATCTTAACTCCCCAAATTCTTTTTTGTTTTGTATATTTCATCTTTTTTACTTCTGGCTTTCTAAGTCCATCCAAACTCAAGCAGAGTAGCTTATTCCTATCCTCAGAGTAAGGACTTCAAAAGTTTTAGTATATTAGTTATGGAACTTGTTCTGCCTGCTTCTTTTTTCCTTGTTTGATCAAATAGGCAGGCTCTCTTCCATCTTCTGGATAACACATAAGCCAAGCATTGTTTAGGTTTCTCTGATTCAATCAGGGTCTTGATTTCTTTCTTAAAGTCATGCATTCTACAAGCATTATCTTGGCCAATGGTGATAGAAAACACAGTTTTATAGTAGGAAGTATTAAATTGATTTTATGTTATCTCCATTGATACTGTTTAGCAACTACTAAAGAATTAGGGGATGAAGGTGCTCCCAGTTAGTTTGCACATGAATTTGCTCATAGTTTCCTTAGTATCCAAGCTGATTTTTATTAGAAGAGTTTATGTATGTCAAGGTTTTTTTTTTCTTTATTTTCTTATTGTTTTTATTTTTAAATTTTACGCTTATATGTAGTTAGGAGACCAATCTGTCCCTAAGGCTTACTTACTAGTCCTTGCATATGTTCTGAACCACAGATTATAAAAGTACCCTGTAAACTGTGGCTCATGCAGGGTTTTAAAAATAGAGCAAAAAACAAAATTATAAATCAGATAAAATTTCATGTGAATAATGATACTTTGTAAGTAAGTTATTTTTGGTTGTTTTGTTCTGTTTTTTTTAAACTTTCTCCTTGAATGTACTGTTTCTGGCAATTTATCAAGCTACAAACTTGTAAAAAAATAAATGCATCAAAGGTCAAGTTGCCCATAAAAGCATTTTTGAAATGTCAGGAACAATTACACTCAATAGAAGAATAAATGGCCAAAGAAATTCAACATTCGTTTATGTAAACTTGTGTCTCTATCATGATTCTATTTCCCAAAATTATGATTGATGATTTCCACAAAATATGCTAGTTATAATCAATATATTGTAAGTGTAGATTATGTTCTGAAAGTGCTCTATTGTAAAAGAGTTAAGTAAAATATAAGCTTAATGATTTACCAGTTTTTATCAAATGTCTACTAAATTTTCTGCTGCAAGTTATATAGTATAAAACTCTAAACTTTGGGTTCCAGGAATGTGGTTTGAAATTCTTGCTCTACTACCACAGGAGTAGTTTACAACAGGTGTAGTTGACGACAGGTGACAAGGGAACTAAACTGATTCTTTATTTCAAATGTTAAATGTGATTTTGAAAAGCACTTGCCTCTTAAATTGTCATAATAATTGATTGTTTGCTTGACAGATAATAGGTATCATTATCAAACTATTATAAGTTTTTAAAGGGGAAACAAACATAAAAAAAGGTTAGGTCATCTTATTTTGAATTGCAGTATAGGTAGACTCAGGTTAGAAAGAACTTTAAGACTCAGGTTCAGAATTTTTTGTTTTCTTTTGCTGCTCCCTTTTGAAATTGTAATTGTAACATGGGGCATTAAGAAAGCAGAACTTTTAAATAAACTGCTGATTACACCCAAGGTTTTATTCACAACATTTAACAAAATGTCCACTGACCACTGTAAATAAATGTCTTAACCAATCTCTTTGTCAATAAAATCAGTGTATTTTCATCGACACAGCCAGCACATACCACCTGAATTATCAGCACAATATTTGCATGAAAAGGCACTGTAAAATCTTTAATCAAAACTAAGTATTTTTCAATTTTAAAAAATACTCTTTTCTTTTCTATTATAGGTAATTCTCCCAACACTGTATAATGATACTTGCTTCTAGAATTTGAGAAAAATTAGGTGTGTATTCACAAAAATCAATGTGTGTATTGCTTCAGAAGAATTTTGTTTTATTGTTTCCTGACTAAATATTCTTCCTAACTCTTATCAAAATGCCTTATAAACTCTATGATATGACCCCCAAATGTCCCTATGATGGAACCACTTCTATAAAACTTCACTATTTTCTTCTTAGAAGACTGCAAGTCAAAAACATGCTACTCTTGTTTACTTATGTCTTTAAAATAATTCAATATTTGCTTCAGCTCAGTATTGGAGATAAACAATGGAAAAGAGTTATTTGAGGTAAATTAAGGTAAATAAATTACAGTAGACTAATATTTACTTTTAATTCAATTAGTATATACAAATTCAAGTTGCAAATATTTTCATGAGCATTTACTTTGAATCAGTAACCCTTCCTTCTGTGTATTGGAATTTAATCAGAAATGAATAAACAGAATAGCTCAGACAATAATATATTGGAATGATTTCTAATTTTACTGAAATATAATTGATATATAACTTCATATAACTTTAAGGTATCCAAGGTATTTGATGCACTTACATACTGTAATATAGTCGCCACCATAGTGATAGCATAATGCTAAGTTAAATAAGACAAGGATTTTATGAGCTTATAAAATATATGTGGAATACAAAAAATCCAAACTTGTAAAAACTGAGAGTAGAATGGTGGTTACCAGAGGCTGATGGGACAAGGGGGATGTTGTCCACAGAAAACATGTATGAGTTTTCAGTTAGAACATAAATTAAGTTCTGAGAATATGATGTACAACATTGTGGTTATAGATTACAGCATTATAACATGTGAAAATTTCTGAGAGTGGTTATTAAATGGTCTCACCACAAAGACACACAAAAAAAGAAATGGTATGAAGAATGGAGGCATGACGAATCTTTTAAAAATGAATATTTTTAAGACTTTCCTTTGTAGGTCCAATTGATTCTCTACTAGGATATGAGAACAGGACTATTTAGATACCCCACCTTGAGGTTTGGAAGCCCATGAATTAGTAATTTTGGATCAGGTACAGATACAGGATCCTTGTTTTATTGTCCTTTTATTTTTAGATATGTTGACTGGTCTAGATTTCATTTTTGCCAGTCTTTTATTTACCAATTCCTTTATTAGAATGTATACAAATGTCTTACTGAACTCTCAGTCTCTGTAAATGTTCACTAATAAAGATTGGGTTGTGTCTGATTTTATAGACTTTCTATCTTAACTGCTAAGATGATTATGTTCTTTCTCTATCAGCTACATGTATTTTAATTACTGACTCTTATGAGTGTTATTAACTCTGAGATAGCCCTGAGCAACTTTTTATAAATGTTAACCATTGATGAAATGGAATCGGCATTCCTAATACTTTTGTGGTTTTTAATGTGAAAGTGAAAAGTGCTTGGACTAATAAAAAGGATACCATTCCCCCATCCCTGCCCCCATTACCAAGACTTCATTTTCCCAAGGATTCTTCTTCTATGGTCTGCCAGTAGACATTTATTCCACTATACCTATAAAGATTAAAGGGGCAGGTTATGACTTACTTATCTGAGCTCTCAAGCTAGTCTTAATGGTCTTAGCTTTCAGTGTTACTACATGTAGGTCATCAAAGGACAGAGTGGAAGATTCTGGAAAATTTTAATGGTGATGATTCTTTGAATTCATTTCTCCTTTAGAACTCTCCCATGTAGAGTGATCTTCCATATTTTACTGCTTTTTTCCTCATTTCTAATAGGTTTCATTTCTGCAAAACTGTTCAAATTTCACTGAAGTCATTGTCTCCTTTTACAAGCTAGTTATCTCTAATCACCCCATTAATACCATCTTAAAAGAGCAAATTTTGCTCTTCTCTGTTGGTACTGGTTTCTATGTGATAAACTTATCTCTAAGTCATTTGCTCTTAAACCTGCAAGATACCAAAGTCAAATACAGATCTATTTAATATTTTTTTGCAATTTCTCATTACTCTGTAGACTTGTTTGTACATTGTGATTGCCTTATGATGACTATAGAATAACTATATTTTCATTTTTGTGAAGATGAGGTTTCAAGTTACAAAAAAAGAGGTAGCAAAATTGTTTTCAACAAGTAACTGAAAATGGTTTTTAACTTAATCCTAAAGAGTTGCTAGAGGCTTAAAGTTGTTCTTTTCCAGGCAGTTGATTCCCCTGAGCCTCATTTGTTGCAACTATATCTAGAGCATGGGCAAAGAACTTGCTAAACAAGGTATGGCAAGTGTAGCCAGATGGTGGGATGTCTTAAAACACAACAAACATGAATGCATCCCTGATCTGGAGAACAACAGGGAATCATTAGAAGATGTAAAATAGTCACAGCAGTGTGATCAGCAAGCTACTTGGTTGATTATTTGTAGAACAGATAGGAAATGTGATATTCCCTCAGAAAAGAATTGATGTGAGGTAACCAAAACCTGGGAGGAGTGGGAGAACCAAACAAGACATAATGACAAGCCCCTCCATGTACCCTTATTCACAAAGAACCTTCAGGGTTCCATGAGGGACTGATAAGGGTAGACATGCAGATGCCTTAATGTGATGAATGGTAAGGTAGAGAGATCAACACAGGAGCTACATTCATCATAGATAAGTGGAATTCTAATAAAATTTTATATGGAATCACCTATTTATATGAACTTTAAATGTTAAACAGTAGGTTATAATAAATATGACTACTTTGTTGAAGATACCATAATAACTCATTAAAATGACTAATTATTTAATTTCTCTCATTAAGTAATATAATATAGTTCACTGTAACTATTCCACAGCTTTTTTATTTTTTCTTGTCTAAAAAGTGTCTGGAAATCTGTGATGACAATTCTTGTGTGCAGCTGTTTAATGAAGAGCTTTTTAAAGTCAATGAATAATTTGTACATGAGTATAAAGGAAAACAAAGGAATATTCTAGGATGTCAAATGTTTGGGCACTTATGTTTGTCACTATTAAATATTCTGTAGTATAACTGAACTAAAAATGTTATAGAAACTCAAATAATCTATGCATACAACTCTATGTACTTTTCAAAGTATGGGCCATAACACTTAATAGTCATAATTACATAAATTGGCTTTTCCTGGAAATTCTGTATTTCCTCACAAAATGTGCATTTTAATAAAATCAAAAAATTCAAAATTACTGAATCATCTCACACAATGAGATAAATGCATTGGTGTTTACCAATACCTTTATATGAGTCCATTTTTCCTAAGCAGAATGAGGAAAACATGGCTAAACCTATCAAAGTAAGTTTAGTGAAATACGGTGCTGTTTCGAATGAAGGAGAGTGCTCTCTCAACATCCTTGCCAATAGTTGTAGTTTTGGATCTTTTTGATGTGGAATATTTTCATGGCTGTGGGATGGTAATTCATTTAGGCTTTGAATTGCATTTCCCTGATTATATGATGATGAGCATTTTTTACAGGCCTGTTAGACATCTTGGAAAAGTGTCTATGTGTGTCTTCTATCTGTATTTTGATTGGTATTTAAATTTTTGATATGATTGAGATGTATGGAGTCATTGTAAACTTTAGGTAGGAGCTCTTTGTCAGATTATGATGTGTATTTTCTCTTCATTTTAACAATAGTTTCTTTCAGTGTACGTAAGTTTTATTCATTTGCTGAAGACCCAATTGTTTATTTTTGCTTTCGCTTTCCTTGCTTGTTAGAATTGTGTCTTCAAAGCTAATGTCATGGAGTGCTTTGCCTATATTTTGTTTCATGAATATTATGGTTTCTGGAGTTTAGGTCTTATATCCAATTCTTGATCCATTTTGAGTTAATTTTTCTATTTGGTACAAGATAGTGATCTAGTTTCATTCTTTTATGTTTGGCTGTTCATTTTCTCGCCATCATTTGTTGAAGAGACATTTCCATTTTCCACTATATATTCCTTGCTGCTTTTTTATAAGTTACATGAGATTACATGTCCACAGATGTGTGGGTTTACTTGTGTGTCTCAGTTCTTTCCCATTGATCTGTGTGCCTATGTGTTTATTTTTATTTCATTACCATATGTCTTTTTATTACTCTAGCTTCGTAGTATAAAGTCTGAGTGTGTAAAGTCTCTTTACTTTTTTCTTTTTTCCACGAGAATTTCCTTAGCTAATCAAAATCTTTTGTGATTCCATAGAAATTTTAGTAACATTTGCTCTATATTTTTGAAGGATGTCATTGAAACTTTGAAAAGGACTATACTGAACCTTCTTTGAGTAAGATGAGTATTTTAACAGTTAATTTTTTATAATCCAGGAACTGAAATATTTTTCCCTTCTTTAATCTATCTTCTACTTCTTAAAAACAAACTAACAGTTTTCATTGTACATACGATCCTGTGTTAAATCTTAGTGGAAAAGCTTTCAGGTTTTCACCATTGATAATGATATTAACTGAATTTGTTGTAAATGGTTTTTATTGTGTTAAGGTATGAACATTTATCTCCAGTTTTTCAAGGGTTTTCTTTATAAATGGATGTTGGATGTTATCTAATGCTTTCTCAACATCTATTGATAGGTACCTTTCTAGAGTACCTACTTCTTTCATCTTGCCAATGTCAAGATTGTTTCTGTCTTGAGTTTTGGAAATTTTACTACTAAATGTCTTAGCATAGATCTTATTTTTGTTTAGTACCCTGGGGTTCTTTTAGCTTCCTAAAATTTTACATTTACTTTATCTAGGTTCAAGAATTTTTTTCCATATTTCTCAAAATACACCTTCTGTTCCTTTCTCTATCTCTTCCCCCTTTGATATTCCTATTTTTCTTATTTGCCTTTCCTCAATGATATTCCTATTATTCTTATGTTGCCTTTCCTAAAAATCCTAACACCTATTAGCTAACATCCATATTTACTTACTATGGCATAGAAAAACCTTTATCATCTATTACTACTTCTTATTTTTCTTACATTCTAATTGAAGAAAGTGATATGCTTTTACAAGCAGAACACGCCTCTGCCATTTGAGAAATGGTTCATACTTGTATCTTTTTGTTATCTTTAGAACTGGATTTTCCTCCTGTCCTCTAGTTGTATAATTCTCAGGAATTGTTTTTTCATTTCTCTATTTTTTACCTGTGTTCTTTGATCACTTTTATCTTTAAGTATTCATTTTTTCATGTAATCTATTCTACTTTTGTGGGTTTCTAGTGAACATGGAACCTGAGCACCTTGTGCAGAATAAACCAGATGAGGACTGCAAAAGTGGAAGCATGCAGTACTGTTTGTTAGACTATATCTTTTATAGTGACAGTACACAAAAGAGAAGTGAGAACTATACATATGTTTCTCATCAACTAGTTTGTTATTAATTGGCTAGCTCCTTATTTTCTACAAGTTCAGTTCTCAGGATGATCAAAGAAGATGCTCAAGGACAGGGAAAAGGGACAAAGGAAAAAAGGGAGCAGGGAGTGGCAAGGAGACTACCAAGTAAACACAGCTGGGGCAGACTTTCCTCTTGAGCAGTGTGCTGTTCCTCATCCTGCGAGTGTTCTCAGCAATCCATGCAGGTGTGTGTCTTGGACCACTGTCAGGCTTTCATGCACATACTTTGCAACAATTCTTCATCTTCTGTGTTTCTTTTTTTATATCCTGAGTCTACATTGTTATATTATTAAGAACATCATTTTCTATTTACTGTTTGTTGATTTTATTGCCAAGGGCATGCATTTGTTTTTCTGAGTTTTCTCAGTATTCTTTCATTTCTTTGGATTTATCATGGCAATTTTAAACTCTGTATCTGATAAGAAGAACATATCCTCTGTGTCCTTGAAGCTGATTCTGAAGATTTATTCTCTTTTGGTTATATTATTCCCCTGAGGACTGATGTAATCATTTGTTGGGTCTTTCCTTCTCTGTTATTTGCTTTGGTGCCCAGCTACTCTAGGTTGGGCTTCTGCTCGTTGTTGTTCCTCCACTCATTGGTCTGGGTGGGCAGCTAGTGGTGCTGTGCCAAGGTTTTAACATTTGTGGTGAGGTTCTGATAAACTAACAGACATATTTTCATAAAAGCAACATTTGTACTAAAAATCCAGACCAAAACTTTTCCTCATTCAGTAAACACTTCCTGCAAAACTCTTAAGTAATATTACATGAGCCTAGGACTTCGTATATAAAAATATTGAAGACAAAGTATCTAGTCAGAAACTGTTCATAGGTGAATGGAGATATAGGTGAATATATACAATTTTAGAAAGTATTAAAACAACTCTGTAATGCTGTGTGAGCAGGGAAGCTGAAATGCAACCCATCTCATAATATTAAAATATTTCTCACAGGAGATCAAAAGGATAGTTCACAGGTGGTGATGTGGTGGTGGTAGAACTTTGGGGAATACAATGATGTCGATATGAGTGAGTGAGTGTGTGTGTGTGTGTGTGTGTGTGTGTGAACAATAGAAAAATTTAAAGAAAGAAAACAGGAAAATCCAGTCCTAAAGATAACTTAATAAGATGATACAGGTATGAACCATTTCCCAAACGGCAGAGGTGTGTTCTGCTTGTAAAAGCAAATCATTTTCTTCAATTAGAATGTAGGGAAAATAAGAAGTAGTGACAGATGATAAAGGTTTTCTATGCCATAGTAAGTAAATATGGATGTTAGCTAATAGATGTTAGGACTTTGATATTCATATTGGAAACATCATTATTTAAAATTAGAAACAAATCTTTGGAACTAAGATGAATAATGGGCTATAGAGAAAACGAGATACAGCAAGTGACCAGAGAAAAGTATGAAATGATTTAAAGAAATCATGGAGTCAGGAGATACTTATAATATTGAATCACATTCTGACTACCTGAAAATGGCCAAAGAGAATGGAGGTTTAAACTGACTTGGAACTTCCTATTTCGGTGAAGAAATGCACCATTTCTCTACAAGAAGGAGAAGGAAGTATGAGTAATAAAAGTCAGTAAGATGAAAATGGTTCTTGACTATAAATCTTATTATTGTTATAAACCTAAGACAACTTTATGGAAGTGTCTTCTAGAAATGTAAGACTCCATTCTTTTCCAATGTCAATTTGTTTCCAGGGTAGGGGTCTAAATTTTTGTCACTGAGGGTTCTCCCACCTGTGTGCAAGCAGTTTCGTAGAGATCAAACCTTAGCAGTAAGGGTAAACATAAAGGTTTATTTACAGTAAATGGGAAAAACAAAGACTCTAACAGCCCAACCCGCACAAGTATCCCAAGCAGAAGGGAATCCCCCTTCTGCTCCTTGGGGAGCTTCATGGGATTTACCTCAATCCTAGTGAACCTCAGGTCGAAATAGCTAAGTTACATCCTGTCCTTTGGTCTCCATCACTTCATTCAGCATCAGGTAAATCTCCCAACATGGGGTTCAGCGCAGGTCTATCCCGGTTGCACAGTGGATCAGCATTTCATCAGGGTCACCTCTCCTCCGCTTCACACAGCTCCTGACCCTTTGGGGCCTGAATGATGTGAGCACCCCAGAAGCCTCCTCTTCTGGGTCCTTTTCCTCCAGGAGCCAAAACCTGCTTGTCTCCACTCTCCTTCCCAAAAGTTCATGTCCCAGTCTCTGTGCCTCTTTTTTTTAAATCCTCTCTCCCCTTCCTCCAAACCAGAACTCCATTTTCCCTCGCCACACCCTCTTGTTGCTTTCTATTTCCCACCCAGAATTGACAGCAAAGTAAAAGAAGAGCAGGCCCATGTCTGGTATAGGCTATCTTTCACCTCTATGTTTTTCAGACACAGCTAATGGCAATGCCTACATTTTATGAATAAATACACTGGGGGTCATGGCTTCATTCTCCCCTCTGTTTTCAACTCCAACATATTATCTATGTTGGTCCTAAATAATTCTGAACCTTCTTTATCACTACATATACTAATATAACCTCAAACGTATCATTAACATTAATATCAGTTACAGCAGTTATCTAAGCAGCTATTCATTATGTACTATAATCAGGCAAAGCATGTAAATACAGTATCAGCAGGTTATAGCATTTTTAATCAATCAGTTATTCAATAATTAGTATCCAAGAGGGAAAAAAGCAAAACTGTTTAGCCTTGTACATTAAGGGGAAAAAAATAAGTTTATTTATCTTTTTTAAACAAATACTTTAAATCATTAACAGGTTCACAGGACCTGTGAGTTTTACTTTATAAAGCGTCATTGTCTGCACTGCAGCCTTTTCCACTCTCGAATGGTGCACCCAAGGTTTTATACCTGCTAGCTTTAAAGAGGTGTGTGTGGTTAACAGTACATCATATGGACCTGACCACTTTTCAGAACTGAGTTTGGGCATCTCCAGTCTTCCAGGTCTGGTCACCAGCTCTAATGGTTCATCTGGAGGAAAGGCAGTTCTGGAGAGTACAAACTTATGTGCTATTGCCAGAATCTCCTGAATATGTTGCACACAATGTTTTATCCTGAACTCCTGCTCAATTTCTGGTATGGTATTAAAAACTGAGGCCTGGAAAGGTCTTCCAAAAAACAACTTCAAAAGGGCTCAACTGCAGCCTGCTCCTATGTGCCACTCTGATCCAAAGAAAAGCAGTGGATAGTACCTGGTCCCAGCATAAATATCTGTCTTGGCACAGTTTTGCCAAGGTCTTTTTCAATGCGTGGTTCATTTTTCTGTCTGACCAGATGTTGTCTCCAGGCAATCTGCAATTGCCAGCTTATCTCCAAAGCACTGTTCACCTTTTGATTGACTTTGGACACAAATGCAGGTCTATTATCACTCTGTATAGAGTTTGGCAGACCAAATCAAGGAATTATTTCTTTTAACAACAGTTTCGCAATGTCTGAAGTCTTTTCTATTCTAGAAGTAAATGCTTCCTCCCATCCTAAGAAGATGTTTACAAAAACTAGTAGATACTTATAGTTACCAGTCATCCTGGGCATCTGTGTAAAGGCTACTTGTCAGTCCTCAAAAGGGTATGTCCCCTGATATTGTACTCCAGTAGCTTTTGGGTAGGAGTCAGTCTTAGGATTGTTCCTGGCACATGTTTGGAATCCATGCAGCAGCATGGTGCAAATTGGAACCCTTCAAATAGGGGCGTATGAAGTCCAGCGTATGATTTTGGGAGAGTATGAACTCTCCCATAGTGGGATCCTTCATGCAAATGCTTTAATACCGGTGCCTCTGGAAGTAGAATCATGCCATGAGAATTCATTCTCCAAGTTGAGCTGGGGTCAAAAGTATTGAATCCCCTTTTACAGACACTCTGCTCACCTTTTTCAGTGTATGTTGGGGTGTAATGTTGATATCAGGATGAAAAGAGGCAAAAGTAACTAACTAGCAAGTCTTTAAAAAAAAACTTTTAAAAGATTTCTTCTTCCTCTCAAGATCCCTCACCAGCACATAGCAGTTGCCACTCAAATGCAATTCAACAACAGGGTTTTACTTACAAGGAAATTAACCAGGAAAACAAAGTTTTCAAAGTTACAAATGGTCAGTTATCTTACCCCAGTCACCATTTTCAGTCCTAAAAGTCCCAAAGATGTCCATGTTGGTTCCCCTTTGCCCCTCCAAATCTGAGGCAGGCATTCTGCAAAGCTCAGTCTTTCTCCAGCATCTTCTCTTTACTTCTTCTCTCTCTCCAGTGTTCCATACTGCTCTGCTTCTCAAAGGCTCTTTGTACTTCTTCCACAATTGCTGATGCACAAATCAGCTTTCCAAATCCTTGACCATCTCCAGGTACCAATTTACTATGCTGCCTTGCTGTGGTGCCACACTCTCCACACCGGCCACTCTCCTGCTGGTCACCAGGGCTCCTTGCCACCTTCAACTTAGTCTTCAGGGGGCTTCCCCTGGCCAGGCCATGTGGGCCTGTTCTCTCAGTTCACTATTCTCAACTCTCTCCTTTTTTGTTTTGTTCCTCACTCCTTCCTTTTATCTCCACCTTCTCTTCCTGCTTCCCATTTTCGTTCACAGTTCTTTCAGACTCCACCCACCAGGGCATGTTGGCATCTATTTTCAACTGCATCATTACCCTGTATCACTGTGAGAAGTCCATAAGCAGGATGAGTGCACCCTGTAGGGGCACATTAGCAGCAGTCTTAGCTGTGCCATCTGCTGATCTGTAACCTTCTGTGATGTCAGCTTTGTTTCTCTGATGTATCACTGCTACAACCAAGGGCAGGTTCACTGCTTTCAACAGTGCTAGCATTTCCATTGAATGCTTAACGTCCTTGTTGCTAGTTGTAAGGAGTCCCCTCTCTTTCCAGATAGCTCCATGTGCATGCAGAATGAGAAAAGCATAGCGTGAGTCAATAAAAACATTGACTGTCTTACCTTTGGAGAGTTCCACAGCTCGGGTCAAGGATATCAGTTCCTCTTTCTGTGCTGTTGTTCCTGTTGGGAGGGTCTTGGCTTCCACAGTCCTTTCAAGTGTAACAACAGCATATCTTGCACATCGATGTCCATGATCCATAAAGCTTCTTCCATCAGTGAACAGTTCCCAGTATGGATTCTGCAAAGACTGGTCAGACAAATCTGACCTACTTGCATGGACAGTCTCAATAGTCTCCAGGCAAGTATGAGCTAAAGGCTCATCCCTGAGACTCTCTACCTTACTTGGAGCAAAGTAACTAGGTTCAAAGAGTTGATTATCTGTAAACACATATTGGGGTTGTCCAGGAGGGCAGCTTGGTTCCAAGCACCCTACAATTAGCCAAAGCCCACCTTTCTTTTTTAATAAAGTTAGCACCTGATGTACCACATACATACACTGTGTGAACTTTTCTTTGTGCAAGTGGTCGGTCCTGTTTGTTCACTCCTCCCACTGGGAGTTGATATTCTGCTACAAATTCTGTGCCCTGTCTATTTTAAGTTGGTGAAGTCTTAATGCTGGAAGGTGGTGAGGCTCCAAGAGCTTTCACGACCTTCTGAGGAAGTACACTGATAACATTGGTGGGGGGGGGGGGATCTTGCACTGGAGGGTTCAATGCTGCCATCATATATATGGTCCTCCTCCTCCTGTACCCCTCTGTTACCACTATCAGGTGAAGGAAACATTGATTTGCTACTCTTTGTACCATTAAATTATCTCTTGTATCTTCTTTTGCAGCTATTTTATTTGCAACTGTCCATTTCTACTACACTGCTATTTCCCTTTTGTCCAAACAATATATATACCAATGAAGCCAGGATAGCACAAATGCAAGGTTTACATACAGACTTTCACCATAAATCCACACAATACCAAACAACAAGAATATTATTTGGTCAATACTGTATTTTACAATACTTGTATGTCACGACCTTACAAGTAAGCTGAAGACAGAACCCGTAGAGAACAAATGTAAATTGCTTAACCTAATAGTCAAACCCATAGCTAATTTTTTCTCCATATATATGTGTGTATGTGTAAATGTATATGTGTATGTATGTATGTGTATGTATACACACACACAGACACACACACACACCAGAGGTTTAGCAACTGCTCTTGCACTTGAAGATAACCAATGCAAGATGAAAGATTCTTGGACTGGTCTACCACAGGCAATTTCATCATACCAGAATCACCAAAAAATTCTTCCTTGAATTTTCATTTGTCATCAATAAATAAGTATGCTCATAAATAATGACATTCACCATCAAAGGTCAATATGAATTTCTTAAGATATTTTCTGAAGAACAGAAAAGATATCAGCAACTGTAATAATTCTCAGGGCTACTATAGGTCTGATAAGGGAAATCTGTACTATAAAAACCTTAATAAACCAAGGTTTACCACTTATTTTACATTTAAGTTCCAGCAAGTGAATGCAGTAAACTTAGTTTACCAGAAAAGCATCTTAATCTCCTGCTCTCAATTCTCATTTTGTTTTATTTCTATGGAAATATTCATGAATTTTTAGTGTAATTACTTCAAGCAGATGTTCAATTCTCTTACCCTGAATAATAGGACACAGTAGAATGAATGGAGTTATTTTGGAGAAGTTCATGAAAGAGTTTGGTGGTGTACATGAAAATAACTAAACAAGGGGAAATTGTGGGTTACTTTATGATGTCAAAATACATGTTCAGGTTGATAGAAATGATGATTTATTAAAAATATGTTCTGAAATTATATTTTGTGAAGAAAAAGAATTTAAATTAGGAATATCAACTAAAACATTTAGATCTAGTTTTGTGTTCATAAAAATAAGCCAATATTCTCATTTTATTTCTCAACCATGTGTATCACAAGTTTCAACCATGTATGCTTCAGTTGTACTTCAAGTTATATGTAAGTTGTAATTTGTAAACAATGGTACCATTTTTGCCAGGTTCAATTAAAATACCTAGAGCTTCATCAATTATAAATCAAAGTACGTAAGTGCAAAGCAGTCCATTGAAATCCTTTGTTAGTAAATACAGGCCAAAAAATATAGTATTTTAAATATAAAAGGGAAAGTCTGAGAAGAGTTCTAAAATTATATAGCACATTCATAATCTAGCAAAAGATCTTTTTTTAAAGAGACTACAGAAAGAAAAACATGTTGCATTAAACTGTGCCTGTATGAGGTGTAAAACTACATCATTCACTGTAATGATAATGGGATGTGTCTGCCGAGATTTATTGGAATGTGCATACAGATAATCAGTGTCTTAAATGGTTCTATAATGGGGACATATGGAGGTTGAAAATGTACTAACAGTGGGGCAGCTATATGGAAATAATGGAACTTCCAAAGTGCTAAGCAGCAAGATTTCTACTTCTCCAAGTGGAAAAATATTTGGATATATACATATTTACTGCAATATATTCTGTGAAATATAATGCCAAATGATTCTTACCCAATTAATTTTTATTAATCAAAAATAGATTTTAACAAGAAGAGGGATAAGATTATTTTATACAGTTCTTTTAAGTAAATACCTTCTATCCAGGGTCACATTTTCATGGAAAAAAAAAAAAGAGAGAGATGTAACAATTGCTGAAAGCTGCTGAAAATGACAATGGGTTGCTTGTAATAGCTGTAGACCCCAGTTATTTATTTGGATTTGTTTTTGTCTAGTGTTTCCCACATGACTTTTATGAAGGATATTGGAGAAATACCTGAAAAAGATTACAACTCCTAAGTGTTCCAGTTAGTGACCAGTTATTTGAGTAAATAGAAGCATTCGCTGAAAGCAAATTCAAAGATTTCAATGATTCTGTATACTCACTGATACATTAACGCTTGTTCAATGGCTCTAAAACAAAATTAATAGCTCTGAATATGTCAATAATACAATCATGTGTCATTTGATGGGGATATGTTCTGGAAAAGGTGTCATTGGGCGTTTTTATTTGTGGTATTGTATGGTGTAATTACACAAACCTCAAAGCCAGACTCTTCTACGTGCCTAGTCTGAATGGAACATACTGGAGCCACCATCACATATGACTTTGTCATTGACCACAACATCATTAAGCAACACATGACTACGCATACTGTTTGTATTTAAGGAAGAGTGTGACTGTCACCACCTAGCACTGTGCCTTGGAAAACAACTTCGAGTGCTGGTTTCTTAACTTTTTTCTTTAATTCACTTTATTGATTTGTCACAATTGTGCATTAATTGGTCCCTCCGTATCCCCCCTCCATATTCCCCCTCCAGACAATCCATCTCCCATTTTTCTGCAATTTGTTGGTTGGTTAAGTTGATGTTCAGTTGTTGGTTGTTTGGCCCGTTGTTCTCTTCCGACACCTGGTAAATGTGTTTTTTTGTTTTGTTTTGTTTTGTTTTGTTTTACCCCGGGGCTTTCCCACTTCACTCACATTTGTTAACTATCCTGATCTTTTGTGCTCTTCACCTCCCCCACCTTCTTCCCCCTCCTCCTCTCTCACTCCATGGTTCAGTCCCATTGGTTGTTTTCATTTTTTCTTATTTGTTTGTTTGTTTTTCCCTATATCCATCATATAAGTGAGATCATCCTGTACTTCTCTTTTTCTTTTTGACTTATTTCTACTAATATGAGTCTTTCTAGTTCCATCCAGGTTGCTGCAAATGACATGTGTTTGTCCTCCTTGAAGGATGCATAGTATTCCATCGTGTATATGTACCACATTTTTTTTAGTCAGTCATCTGTTTTGGGGTATTTGGTTTGTTTCCAGTTCTTTGCAAGTGTAAACAGGGCTGCAATCAACATGCACGAGTATGTGTCCTTTTGAATTAATGTTTTCCTGTTCCCTGAGTAGATTCCTAGTAGTGGGATTGCTGGGTTGAATGGCAAGTCCACTTTCAATTGTTTGAGGGTCCTCCACATGGTCTTCCATAGTGGCTGGACCAGTTTGTACTCCCATCAGCAGTGTAAGAGAGTTCTTTTTTCTCCACATCCATGCCAACACTTGCTGTTGTCTGTTTTATTTATATGGGCCATTCTTAAGATGGTATCTCAGTGTGGTTTTAATTTGCATTTCCCTGATCATTAGTGATGTGGAGCATTTTTTCATATGCCTATTAGCCATCTGTATCTCCTCTTTGGTGAAGTGTCTTTTTAGTTCTTCTCCCCATTTTTTGATTGGGTTTTTTGCTTAGTTTTTGTTGAGCTGTAGGAGCTCTTTGTGGATCTTTGTTGTCAGACCCTTGTCACTTGTCTAAAGGGCAAAAATTTTCTCCCAGTCAGTTGGGTTTCTTTTTGTATTGTTTATTGTTTCTTTTGCTGAGCAGAAACTTTTTAGTTTTATATAGTCCCAGCTGTTTATGTTTTCATTCATTTTTTTTGCCAGCCGTAGTTGTTTCCCTAAATGGATTTCTGAGGTGAAATTCATGAAGGGTTTTGCCCAGGTTTTCTTCTATGTATTTTATTGTTGCAGGTCTCACTTCCAGGTCCTTTATTCATTTTGAGTTAATTTTTGTACAGGGTGTGAGGGTGTTGTCCTGGTCCATTTTTTTTACATGTTTTGGTCCAGTTTTCCCAGAACCATTTACTGAGGAGGCTATCCTTGTTCCAGGGTATGTTTTTTGCCCCTTTGTCAAAGATTAATTGACCATATATGTGTGGTTTTATTTCTAGGTATTCAATTTTGATCCATTGGTCTGTTTGTCTGTTTTTGTTCCAGTACCATGCTGTTTTAAGTATTATGGCTTTGTAGTACAGTTTGAAGTCTGGAATAGTAATACCTCCGTTCTCTCTTCTGTTTGTCAATAGGGTTTTGGCTATTTGGGGTCTTTTGTTGTTCCATATGAATTTCAGTAATTTTTGTTCTATCTCTTTAAAATATGTCATTGGGATCTTTATTGGAATTGTATTGAATCTGTAGATGGCCTTTGGTTGTATGGCCATTTTGATAATGTTGCTTTTTCCGATCCATGAACAGGGAATATCTTTCCATTTTTTTACATCATCTTCTATTTCTTTTAAGAATGTTTTATAGTTTTCTTTGTATAGGTCTTTTACGTCTTTTGTTAGGTTAATTCCCAAGTATTTGATTTTCTTTGGTGCAATGGTAAATGGGGTGTTTTTTCTAATTTCTTCTTCTGATTGATTCTTTGCATATATGAATGCTGTTGATTTTTGTGTGTTGATTTTGTATCCAGCTACCGTACCAAATTGGTTTATTATTTCAGTTTTTCTGTTGATTTTTCTGGGTTCTCTACATAGAGAATCATATCCATGTATAATGATAACTTTATTTCTTCGTTCCCTATTCGGATTCCTTTTATGTTTTTCTCTTGTCTTATTGCCCTAGCTAGGACTTCCAGAACTATGTTGAAAAGGAGTGGAGAGAGTGGACATCCTTGCTTGGTTCCAGACCTTAATTGTAATGGTTTCAGTTTCTCCCCATTGAGGATGATATTTACTGTGGGTCTGTCATATGTAGCTTTTATTATGTTGAGGTATATTCCTTTTATGCCAGTTTTTACCAGAGTTTTCATCATGAAAGGATGCTGAACTTTATCGAACGTTTTTTCTGCATCTATTGATATGATCATATGGTTTTTGTTCTTCTCTTTGTTGATGTGGTGGATTATGTTGATTGATTTTCGAATGTTGAACCATCCCTGTGCCCCTGGGATGAATCCCACTTGGTCATGATGGATGATCCTTTTTATGCAATGCTGGATTCGGTTTGCCAGGATTTTGTTTAGAATTTTTGCATCTGTGTTCATTAGGGAGATTGGTCTGTAGTTCTCTTTCTTTGCACTGTCTTTATTTGATTTTGGAATTAATGTAATGTTTGCTTCATAGAAGGTATTTGGTAGCTTTCCTTCTTTCTCAATTTTTTGAAAGAGTTTTAATAGTACCGGTGTTAGTTCCTCTTTGAATGTTTGGTAGATCTCATTTGTAAAACCATCAGAACCTGGGCTCTTGTTTTTAGGGAGAGTTCTGATGACTACCTCAATTTCACTGCTTGTGATTGACCTGTTTAACTTTTCTATTTCTTCTTTGTTCAATTTTGGATGACTATATTGTTCCAGGAATTTGTCTCTCTTCCAGGTTGCTGTATTTGTTTGCATATAGATGCTCGTAGTAGTCTCTAATTATCTTTTGGATATCTTTTGGGTGTGTTGTAATATCTCCCTTTTTGTTTATGATCTTGTTTATTTGAGTTTTCTCTCTTCTTTTCTTTGTAAGCCTTGCCAGGGGCTTGTCAATTTTATTTATTTTTTCAAAGAACCAGCTTTTGGTTTTGTTTATCTTCTCAATGGTCTTTTTGGTTTCTATTTAATTAATCTCCGCTTTTATTTTTGCTATTTCTTGTCTTCTGCTGGGTTTTGTATTTTTTTGTAGCTCTTTTTCTAAGTCCTCAAGTTGGTAGATAAGAGTATTTCATTGGGCTGTTTCAATTCTTTTTGTTTGGGCCTGTATTGCTATGAACTTTCCTCATAGTACTGCTTTTGCTTCATCCCACACATTTTGGAACCATATGTCATCATTGTCGTTTGCCTCCATGCAGGTTTTAATTTCTTCTTTGATTTTCTCTTTTACCCAGTGATCTTTCAGTAGCCTGTTGTTCAGTCTCCATGTAGTGTTTACTCTCCTTATTTTCTTCTCATTGATTTCTAATTTGATGCCTTTATGATCAGAGAAAAAGCTTGGTATTATTTTAATCTCTGTGTATTTGTTCAGGTTTGTCTTGTGGCCTAACATATGATCAGTTTTAGAGAATGAGCTGTGTGCATTTGAAAAAAAAGTGTATTCTTTTCCTTGGGGGTGTAGTGTCCTGTATATATCTATTAAGTTCATTTGGTCTAGCTCTTCCTTTAAAGCTTTTGTTTCTTTGTGTAGTTGCTGTTTTGTTGATCTGTCTTTTGTTGAGAGAGGCATGTTAAAGTCCCCTATCACATATGTATTCTCATCAATATTTGATGTCAGTTCTACTAGTTGTTTTATGAATTTTGGTGCTCCCACATTAGGTGCGTATATGTTGATTACTGTTATGTCTTTTTGGTGGATTGACCCTTTAACCATTATGTAGTGGCCATCTTTATCTTTTGTCACTTTTGTTAATTTGAAGTCTGCCCTGTCTGATACAAGAATGGCAACTCCTGCTTTCTTGTGGGGGCAGTTTGTTTGTAGTGTAGTTTTCCAGCCCTGTACCTTCAGTCTATGCTTATCCTTAGTGATCAGATGTGTTTCTTGGAGGCAGCAGAATGTTGGGTTCTGTTTCCTGATCTAGTCTGCAACTCTTCGTCTTTTGATTGCTGAGTTTAGACCATTGACGTTTAGGGTGATTATTGATATTTGCAATTCTAACGGTTTCCTGGTGGTCATTTGGGGTTTATTTTGTGTTTTTGTTTTTTGTATTTGTTTTTCTTACGGTTTTGATCTTGAGGCTTCCTGAAGAATTTCTTGGAGTGGGGATTTAGTGGCAGCAAATTTCTGGAGACTTTGCTTGTCTGAGAATGTTCTAATTTTTCCTTTGTAGAGGAAAGATAGCTTTGCAGGGTAGAGTATTCCTGGCTGGCACATTTTTTTCCTGGAGTTTTTTTTGCAGCTGTGACTCCATTCTCTCCTTGCCTGGAGTGTCTCTTCAGAAAAATCTGAGGTCAGGCTAATGGATTTTCCTTTGTAGGTTATCTGTTTCTTTTCTCTAGCCATTCTCATTATTTTTTCCTTATCTTGGGTTCTAGGAAGTTTTACAATGATGTGTCTTGCTGTGGCTTTTCTTTCATTAAAGTAGTTTGGTGTCCTTTTGACTTCCTGTATGTCTATTTTCATTTCTTTCTTCAGATTTGGGAAGTTCTCCTCTATTATTATTTTGAACAACCTTTCAGTTCCCATAACTCTCTCCTCTCCTTCTGGGATTCCTATTACTCTTATGTTTCTTTTCTTTAAGGAATTTGACATATCTCTGAGCTTGTTTTCAGTCCTCCTACTTTGTTTTTCTTTCTCTTTTTCTTTCTTTGTCCCCTCTATTTCTGTATCCTCAAGTGTGCTGATTTGTCCCTCTATTTCATCTATTCTGCTGCATGGCTTTTCTGTGCATTTTTGAGCTCATCTATTACAACCTTTAAATCTTTAGTCTCTTTCAATTTCAATTTTAGGGATTCATTTTCATTCTTTAGTTCATTGATTAGGTTATACATGTTGATGCTTTCTTTTTTATATGTTTCTACTTCTTCCCTTAGTGCATTAAATGCTTCTACCATACTGTTGTCCTTTTTTTCTAATTCTTCTCTTAATTGTTGGAGTACATTTAACATGTTGATGCTGGAATCTTTTTCTGACATATACATCATTACTTTCATGTATTCTGGAGATTGTCCTTTCTTTGTTGGTGATGGATTATTTCCTGTAGGACTTGCTTGCATGTTTAAAGTTTTTCTCCTTACTGTGTTTTGCTTTCTAACCTGTTCTACATATTGAGAAACCATGGATCTTGTGTTGGTCAGCATGTTGATGGGAAAGTTTTCCAGGTTGAAAGTAGATCTGTACTTTAGTTTAGTAATTTGTGCCAGCATCGGTGACCTCCGGCAGCTCACCTGGGTGTGGGCAGGGTGGGTGGGTTCCCTCAGGAACCTGGCTGTGGAGGTTGGCTCCCTGGGATGGTGGAGCAGGTGTTGCAGTGATGGGTACCTCGCTGGTTTCTTAACTTTTTAAACAGAGTTTCATCTGTTAACTTCCTTGGCATAACAAATCCGTCCTACCACCATGCTGGTTGAAAAACTGATTAGGACTCAATTCAATCTCTTCTTTACTAAAACTTCTGCTATTTGAGACAGTTAAAATTTTTTCAACTTCAACTTCTTTTAAAATAAGAAGTATAGATTAATATCTGTCAGAATTTGTGATAATTTACTAGTATGATATATACAATATTCAAAGGGACTGACAAAAGATTATAAATATCCAAAAATTGTTTTCATCTACATATACTTTCTATAAAAAGACATTCCATAGAGAACCAAGTAGTGATGGGCATGAATTCAGATTAATTCAGATTAATTCAGATTAATTCAGATTAATTCATTATGTTATCCTTTCAAAAAGTAATCTGGTTCTAATCGAAGCACCAGAAAACAAATGCAGAAAAATCCTAGAGCACTGACTCTCAGACTTTATTTGTGTATGAATCACCTGGAAATCTTTTTTTATAATTCAGGATTCCATAGGTATTTTCTGACAGAATGCATAACTAGCAAACTCCACGTGTTACCTGGCAAATACCACATGTTATTTTCACTGAATGCATATCTAGCAAATACCACGCGTTATTTTCACTGAAAAATAATTAACAAAATATTGGAGTATCTGAATGGAAATCAATTTAGAAAATGCTACACATAGAACTATATTTTTAGTCAATTGTTTCATTTCCTGGCACAATAACTTAAAATTGATTTATTAATTTATTCACTTAGCAGGTTAGCAGAATATATTGAGTGTCTATCATGTATGTCATACTTGTTACTAAGTAAAATATTTACTACCTGATGTACATATACTGATACTAGATTTTTGAAAAAAATAAAAGACTAATTTTCAGATTGACACGCAAGGAAACAGAGGGCAAGGCTTAAATCTATCTTCCCAGTGTAGGGATAATGCTAGTTTTATGTCTGTAAAGATAAGAAGAAAAAATTCTAGGAATAGGGAAGCTACAGACATGGCAAAGTCTAACTATTTAGTTACTAATTAATTCATAGATTATCCCCCCATTAATCAAATCTTTCTTGTTCTTTTGCTTTTGAATGTATTCTGGGTAGCTATTGATGAACTCTTCACTTTTGAACAAAGTCCTTTCAGACCCTTCTTTCTGTCTTTTGCTCCAGCTAGCTGAGTTCATCATATGTTTAGACTCCTTAGTGCATGCTTGGGCTATTGGACTCACCGGTAGTATCAGCAGTGTCACACTCAGTTGTCTCTGTGAAAACAAACTCAAAATGTAAATACAGATAACTAAAATCTAACGATATCCTAGAGTTGGATCCAAAGGGTTTAAACAGCTTCACAGAGGATAAAAAAGTATACCCTAGAAGGGATGTGCCTACTTGTGCCAGATGAGTGAAAATGTCTAAAATACTAGCATAAGATACAGGCTTGGGGGAGAAAAGAGTGACCAGAAAAGCAGGAAAGGTTAAACTTGTACACACCTTAGTTTGACACTATAAGATATAAAAAGTTGTTCTAATGGCAAACATGTACAAAACTCTCAATTTTTGCAGAATGAATTAAATTTTTCTAAATAGAAATGAAATAACCTTTAGAGAAGGTTCAAAGCTATCAATCCTGGTTAGCTGTAAAGTTTAGCTTCAAACTTGCTTTATCTCCATAAAATTAGAAGCAAAAGATAGTAAATAGAGCAAAGATAGAAATGATGAAAATATAAAGCTCCTCCTTAGTCTGAACAAACATGTCTAGTAAGAAAAAATAATATTATTTAAATACTGAAATAATAAGTGCTTTGTATTACAATGATTTTTGTACTCTATCTACTTTCCCATATACCTGCAGTCTATAATACTGTTTTATTAGACTATGAACCAAAATCCTAAAACCATATTCTAAAAGAATTTAAAAGATTCCACACCAAATTCCACTAGAAGAATATGAATCACCTGTACTTCAAGACTGTAATCTGGAAGAAAGCCTCATGACTATCTGTCAACTATCAAAACTATCAATTTTTCTTGACTGAAAATTACATGGAATTTTTTTTAACATTCAGGTTTCTAAACTCTAAAGCAAATGAAAAATAAGTGATACAATAACTTAATTGTCATTTCAGTGAGTTTTAGTAGTGAGCAAGTCTAACAATCTAAAACCTTTCAAACTAGTAATCATTAATATATAAATGCATTCTAATTGACTTCTGATTTTGTATCATGATTTAAGACCTAACAAAATAATAGTTATCAACACACTGAGTATTTCCAATTGACTTCTGATTTTCTCTCTTAATTTATATATATATATATATATATATATATATATATATATATATATATATATATATAAAGACTTTTAACCTTCCATCAGTGGGAACCAGCTTTGAATTGTCTAGTGAAAGTGGAGAATAGCATAGTTAGTCAATCTCTCACTTGAATGTTTCTATTCATCTGAAATTCATGCTGTTTTGTGTGTTCCTGGTGCTCCTTTGACATTTGTCTATAGCTGGCAGTCACTCTTTTGGCTTTGATTTTGCTAGTAGTAAAAGGCACATGATCTCATTTATCTGGGCATTCAGATGATTGCAGTTGTTCATTTTATATTTAGTTTAAAATGATAGACTGTTCGTGATGATGTCTTTCCCAGGAGAAGAAGTTGACAGACAGCTCTGCAGAGATGCTATCTTCCCTATTCCCGTGGCCTGTGATGTACCTTGCCCCAAGGACTGTGTGCTCAGCATGTGGTCTACGTGGTCCTCCTGTTCACACACCTGCTCAGGGAAAACCACAGAAGGGAAGCAGATACGTGCCCGGTCCATCCTGGCCTACCCGGGTGAGGAAGGTAAGGGTACAAACTTTAGAAGAGACTTAGGTTCCTATCAGAAGTTGGCATACATTTTCTTTGGTTAGCCTGGCTAAATAACATTCTACAAAAATCAACTACTAGAAATTCAGCCATCCAAAGATATTAAATATTTGTTGACATATTTGGCATTCTGTATTTGTCCCCCCAAATTACCCTTGAAAATAGATCTTTTATAAAAGCAGAAAGACTTTGTAAGATGAACTCATTGTTTTTTTACTCCCTCCTCATAATTCAAGTTCTTTCCACTTCAAATGTTAATCTTGTGAAAATATTTGAAAATGGCTCCCAAATTGCAAGTTCTGGTATTCACTATTTTTTCCTTATTTTATAATCAGTTTCTCCCTTTGAAGTCAACCCTAACATCTCCCTAATAAACTTATATGTTCAATAATAAAGGTTGTTTATTTTAAAAAACAAAATACCATCATGACTAAAAATTGCATGGAGTTTTTTTACCCTTCAGGTCTTTGAACATAGGCTCTGAGATACAGAAGTCCCATATATAGATAATGCTCATTTTTAAAATATGCTGTTCCTGAGTCACTTCACCTTATTGGGGAGATAAAGGATGTCTTTTCAAATATTCATTTCTCACTTGTGCAAGCTTTATTGTCAAGAAATACAAGGTTCTTGGTAATTGTCTCTCGAGCTTATATCGATATGCTAATTTGGCCTCTGTGTGACTGGTTAATATAATGTCATACTTAATCTTATCATTTGGAAAAGAACATAGAAGTGAAGAAAGCATAGAAGTGAATCAAGTTCTAACATATTTAGCCTTGCTCTGTCTCAAGAATATAGGTGTATATTATTTAAATATTATCAAACTAAATCATGCTTCTCATTCACATTTAGTACTGATAGATTTCTATTTAATCTAAACCTATGTTTCTTTGAGTATATTCCCAAGCAATCAATTTTGGAGAAGTTTTCTGGTTACCTGCATCTTCCTTTTCCTATTTATGAAGAATTTTTATGACAGAAAACTGATAGCATTATGACTGGCAAACTTCCTGTCTTGTAGGTAATAACTGCATACAAAGTGACAACCGCCTTGGCCTTCAGACATGAGAAAATAATTGTACATGTTCAAAAAGTCAGCCCATGGGAAAATCTAGGATGTCTTTAGTGTACAAAAGCATTTTTCCTATCACCACAATATAAATGTAACCATTTGCTACAAAAAGAAATATATATCTTTTGAACCTAACAGCAAAACAGAACCTTTTAGGGAGAAAATTTTATTTCCTGTGTTGTCAAGCAGTAAGTCTAACCTTCTATAGAGTATATCCAGACTTCAATCTCCATCAGCTCAGATTATGTCTTGGGCTTCATTAAAATTAGATCTGTGGTCACCCTGCTTCTTGTAAATCCATTATACTCTGCAGACACTTGCTGTCTGACTAGTAATGAGTGACTTTCTGCCCCAGGAGTCACATGGCAAAGATTTTTGCCTTGCTTGCAGAACTTGCAGATCATTATTTCTATAGACATGATGCTTCACACTGAAAGGTCATGAAATGCTTTAAGGGCAGAAATTTATGATTGCTCTTTGATGTGTATCATCTACTTAGTTTTAAATGGTGGGACTTCAATAATTTTTAATTAAGCCAAGTAGCTGCATCATAATTAAGCTGTGCTAGAAAATTATAGCTGTTTATATAGTAAATTATAAAGGCATGAAACTAAAACATAATTTCAAATGAAAACCTTATAGGAAACTCTGATGATGGGGAATTTGCTGCTATTTGTCTGTGTTAACAGCAGTTATAAAAATTGGTATAATTACATGACATATTTAATGTATTTATCCTTCAAAGACTAGTTAATAATGATATTTGCTGGACCTTAAAAAATATTTTCATTGCTTCAAAGTATTTCATGATTCTGAGCTATTTTTAAAATGATTTATGAACAATATTTGCAGGGAAGTTTTAAAATATTTTTTCTGTCAAATTAGGTAGCCCTTTATAATTCTACTCACAAAAGGTCTTTCTATTATGGTAACTTTAAAATTGAAAGTTATATACTGAGTACTTAGAAGTGATATGGATTCTAGAAATAACATGCAGGAAAAGTTCATGTGTGAAGTGTTTGTTGGGATTTAAAAAAAATTTTTTTCAGCCTATACTGTTATCTCAGTCCTAATGCCATTATTAAATATTATACTGAGGGTCACCTAACCTCTTTTATTAATAACAACAGACTAAGTTTTACTTCAGTAAGAGACACCACTGATGTTTAGTTACAGAAAAGATTAATTATTTTTCCCCTTGGAAATTTTGCTATGGTGTTGGGTAACTCTTTGAAAGTCTGTTCTCCGTGATGTCTCAACATTGTACCTTTTTATAAAAACCTTCCTCACAACCATCATAGAAGAGAAAGATGGTGGTTACAGAGTCCATTTCCTGATTTAAAAGCAGCAGCAACTAAATTCATCCAGGAATGACTTATGTCATTTTCACTAATTCAGTTGTCAAAGCAAATCATATAATGATGGCTCAGAATGAACTTAGCTTCACAGGAGGTAGGAGGATACAATTCTACTGTGGGTTAGAAAAGAAGACTGCAAGCTCCTGGTCTTATCCCTGATTTTCTCAATCGTGTGTGTGTGTGTGTAATTGTATACATGTGTGAATTTATCTTTCTCTCTCTATATATATGTGTGTGTACATGTATATATATATATATACATACACACAGATAGATAATAAAATATTATTCCATATGGCCCAAATTTAGTAGATAAAAATCCTCATCTTTGTTGAGATGTTATGACATTTCTTTATCCCCATAAAAAAAAATGATAGATGACAAAGGAGTACAAAGTATACACTGAAACAAGGAAAGTCTCTTCAACAAATGGTGCTGCAAAAATTATAAACTGCTGCATGTGAATGAATGAAAGTAGACTAACTTACCATGCACAAAAATCAGTGCAAAATGGACAAAAGACTTGAATGTAACAACTGAAATCAAGGAATACATAGAAAAAAACAGGCAAAATACTCCACAACATAAACCTCAGAAGCACTACTGAAAACATGTCTCTAGAAGAAAGGAAAAATAACTGGGACTATATCAAACTAAAATACTTGTGTACAGCAAAATGTTTTATGTAACCAAAACCAAGACATACCCAACTGAATGGGAAAAAATATTTGCACACCATACATCTGATAAGGGGCTGATATCAGAGATCTATAAAGAGCTTACACAATTCAACAAAAACAAACCAACCCAGCTGAAATATGGGCAGACAGGCTCATAGACATCTCTCCAAAGAAGACATGCAAATGACCAACAGGCATCTGAAAAATTATTCATAACCACTTGTTATATGGAAAATACAAATCAAAACCACAGAGAGATGCCATCTCATAATTGTGGAAATGGCCCAAATTTAAAAAACTAGAAACAAGTGTTGGTGAGGATGTAGAGAAAAAGGAACCTTCTTAACTATTACTGGGAATGTAAACTAGTACAATCATTATGATAAGCTATGTGGAGATATCTCCTCCGAAAATGTATTGCCATACAGTCCAGCTTTTCCACCCCTAGGAATCTATACAAAGAACACAATAGCACTATTCAAAAAGAAACTTGCAACCATATGTTTATTGCATTACTATTTGCCATAACCAAGCTATGGAAACAACCAACTGCCTCTAAACAGATGAGTGACTCAAGAAGATATAGTATAGATACACAATGAAATTATTACTCAGTGATTAAAAAAGATAAACTCATGACATTTGAGGCAATGTTTTTGGACTTTGATATCATTCTAATTGTTTACATTTTCTTTTGTTTCCCTTGCCATTGGAGTCAAGTATCCAAAGACACATTTGAAGTCAAAGTATCAGAGTATTTTGTCTATTTTGTCTTATGTCTTTATATTTTCAGGTTTTACATAAAATTCTTTAATTCATTTTGAGTTAATTATTTTATTGATGGAGGTAATGGTCTAGTCATGCTCTTTTGCATGTGACTAATTGTCCCCGTACCATTTGTAGAAGAAAATTTCCTCTTCTGTGTATATTTCCCCAAAGCCATATAGTCCTGCACAATGAGGTTTTGCCCTTCCCAAAATGTCAATTGTGTTCTATTTGTTGGGAAAAAATAAAAGGCTACAGCTTTGTAAAATTAATTAATTAATAATATTCATAAAAAGGAATAGAGAGGGGCAGGGTAGTAGAGTGTTACCACACAAGCTCCCAAAGCTTTGTGTGGGTAATTCAGTTCACCCAAATCCTGTCATTACTTATGTGCATTCACTCAGCTAAGGTCTGCTATCAAAAGGAGTTGAGCTTCTGTAGCAGGCAAAGTTGTAAAACATCTTAAAACCATAATTCATAATACTCTAAAAGCTCTTCTTAACCTGAGTCCAGATAAGCCACTTCCTTATCTTTGTTATCATTGCTTTCCATGCGAACTCTATACTCCCACTGACCATATCATTAGCTCTAATTCCCAAGTTCCTATCTAGCTTTATGCTTTGTTTTGGTTTTTTGTTTGTTTGTTTTTTGTCTTTTTTTTTTTAATTTCTTTTTTCCTTCTTTGTAAAATCCTCCCTTCCCAGAACTCTGGCCTCAAAATTCACATCAGTGCCTCCTACTCTGATGCATTTTTCTGCCCCTCAAACTGTATGTACTACATACTTTTGAATTCCAATTAGCAAGTATCTCTTTTAACATATGCATTATAGTCTACCTGCAATTATACTCATTGGAATGTTTATTTTATGTTCCTGTACTGCTCTTCTTGGCTGTATCACACAATTCTTGAGAGTAGCAGAAATATTTCTCAGCCCTTTTGGGTAGCCCACAAAGCATCTGATATAAACATTGCACAGTACACTCCATGTATATGTATCCAATTAATGTGCTGAACATAGCTCCTTTTTTTTTCACTTTTCCATCTAAATTGTTAAGGACTTCAGTGAGAGGACCAGAAACTACCGAACTATATCCTAATAAAACTCTTGTGGGACTGAGGGAGGAAAAAGTCACTTTTTCCTATCAAAGGAAGAAATTTTACATCATATTTGGTTTTGATATTTGCATGGAAGTTTTTAAGTTTTTACTTTCTTAGATCATCATTCTTTTTTGTACAGTATTTGATTTCTCCCCTCAGGTGCAGTCCCTATAAATCTCCCAACACATCATTCTCAAACTATAACCATAGTTCTTTGCATCCTTTCCTCCCGTTTTGATCCCTCACCCCCCGTTCCCCTGCTATATACCTCAGATCTATGTGTAATTTTTGTCTTTTTCCTGATTCTTTGTTATATTTCCCTGCATACCTCTTGTAAGTGAAATTGTCCTATATTTTTCTTTTTCCTCCTGACATTTCTTTGTATAATCCCTTCCAGCTCCATCCATGTTGCTGAAAATGGTGTTTATCTTTTTTCAGTTGCTGGGCAGTATTAATTGTGAATATACTTCACATCTTTTTGATCCATTCATTTGTTTTGGGAAATTTATGTTGTTTCCATATATTAACTATTTTTAATAGTTCTACAGTAAATACAGGACCACAGTTTCCTTTCTAATTAATATTATTCCAAGGAGTGGTTTGTTGGGTCATATGATCCATCCATTTTAATAATCTAAGGATTTTTCACACAGCTTCAGCATGGAATTTTACTTATAAAGCAGAATTTCACCAAAAGCTAATAAATCAAAAAAAGCTAATAAATCTTCCCCTTTGATGAATGATAGAAAACCTAAACAGTATATGAATAAGAAACTTACAATACTCTGTAAAAATGTTTCCTTTAAAATATACACCTAGCTCTCATTTGTCATGAGTTACATTTTACAGTTTCCCCACAAGTACAGAAATAGTCTCATATGTTGGAATTAGAATTTCCTATATAAATAATTAATTAAATCATAGCTACAAATTTTCCTACCATAAAATTATTCCCAAAACAACACAAGCCATACTGTCAATGACTGATTACTTGAAATCATGCTTTCAAAAGTGCCATATCATGTTATAATTAAAAACACATTGGGGCTTATCTGGCAAGTATCCTGATATCAGACCAAAACTGCTGATGTGGCTTTCATTTAGATGGGCACAAGAAAATAAAGACTTTATGTCTGTAAACTTAACAACTATCTTGCAATTCCTTGATATATATTATGCTGAGGTTGTACAAGTTTTTTTCTTTTCATTTTTTCCAAAGACAACCATTCAACTCCAATGTCAAAAACAATTCAGTGTTTATAAATTGCAGTTTAAGCAGCATATGTACACACCATGAATATGCTGTAAGAAAAAGATACTTTTTTAATGGAAGATCAGTGGTTTTATTATTAAGTACAAAGATATGGTTAAAATGGTTATGCAAGCTTATATATATATATATATATATATATATGTATGTATATATATACACATACACAAACACATATATATAAAATGCCCAACGTTAGCATATGTTTGTCTGAGAGATAAAATTGGATAAAATCTAGAGTCTCGGGACTCTAGGGACCCAAAAAGTAAGGACTTCAAATTTATGAAAGTAAATCACTCATGCGGGTCTTAGCCTGGGCTTCACTCTCTTCATGAAACGGGGCGTTTTCATGCTCCATACACCTCTCCTCAAGAGTAAGATTGTAAGTAAATGAGAGTGCTCATTTACTTTTCCCCAATTCAGTTTATATGTTTTAGGATTTGTTCCTATACAGATTCTAAATTCTTTTCAGAAGCTGCAGGACCATTAAGTTGTGTGATGGAGGACAGGAATTATGACAGAGGCTTTCATCTTCATGAAACAAGGGATTAGTGAAATGTTTAGTGCAGGTGGTTCAGATGTTGGTCTTATGTTCATCACTGCATAAATCATGCTACATCACAGTCAAATTTTCACATAAACTACATACCAATTTATTTGCTGACCAGACTTATAATTGAAGTGAAACGATTATAAGTGAAGTGATACCTGATGATCAACCCAGAGAGAATTTACCCAATTCTCAAACTTCTTGGAAGCATTCCAAGTTACTGAGTCATTTTTCCTTATTTATTTTAACTTTTTGAAACTTGTTTTGTAAGATCTAAAACCTGCCCTCATTATTTTCACTTAGTCCTCATTTGTCATCAGTTACATTTACAATTTCCTTAGTATTATTACAGAAATATTCTCAGATGTTGGAATTAGAAATTCCCATAAATAAAAAATAAATTCAGTGTTATATCTACAAAATTTCCCCACTTATTATGGTAGATATTAACATTGAAATTCTACATTAACCTCCAGTTATAGTCTGTTCATAAGATAAAATTCAGAGGTTACATAAAATTCAATAGATTAAATTGACAATAAGGCAAGCAGTAAATTTCTCCAATATTTTGTGATTTCACAGTATGAGATATTTTATTTTCAAAGTTCATATTATAAATTATAGAGTGTTGAGAATCTGCATAAACTCCTAGCAGTACTGTACACACATTTAAGCTATACAGGTTCCTTACTTTTTTTTCTTTTTAATCTCAGAAAGCAGTTGGGTATATAAAATGAGATTCCACCTACAAAATCCTTATTGAGGAGCTGGCACTAAGAAGTAGTTGTACAATGACAACTCATGGCCAGAACCTATTGGCTTACAAAATACCTGTTTTAACTTCTATCGTTTCTGAAATATTTCATCTTACAATAGATGCATTTTACGACCCTGCTGGCCATGAATATTGTAACATAACCATAGTTTGTATTTTGTGAATTTTGTTGTTGTTGCTGATGGTAATAGCAATCCATAATAATTCTTCCAAAGGCCCACAAAAATAACTAAGATTATATGGGGAAGAAAATGATTCTTCCTCACTTATTTTCTTCAACATTTTCATCGACTTGTTCTCATGGAATTAAAGTTCAACTGCAATTAAAGTTCAATAGCATCAAAGCTTAGAGATGGGTCCCAGTATTCCAGAAGAAAACTCTGGAGACAAAGGAGCACACTTTTTAAGAAGTCCTGTATCACCAACACTTTTGAAGCCACAGATGACATTGTATAATGGAGAGCATAACCTTGGCTATTAGTGAATAAAAGGAATTAAAAAAATTTGGACTCAATGTAAAGGGTTTTTTTAGGAATGATTTCCTCTTTAAACTTTGCAAAGAGGTGATTTTTTAAAACTATGTGAATAAGTCATAAAAGCAATTCCAATACGTGTATAATAAAAATTAGAATTAGTAAGAATTCTCTCATAGTTCAATTTGCAGCCACTTTATTCTTTGAAACATGTAAAATTATTTTCTATCATACATCAAATGACATCTTAGATTTGAAAAAATGCAGTGTTATCATTACCATGTGACTCTTCCAGTAAAACTTTAAAAGCTTAAAAAACATCATTCCATTTTAAAACCTCTGTTTCTAACCACCCTCGAGCTATTAAAACAAGCAGAATTTTGAAACTTGCAAGTATGAATTTCAATCTGGACAATAACACAGATAGGCATCCATAAGATGATGGAACCTAATGAATGCCAAAATAGTTTAAACAGCTTTCAGACAAATCAGCAAAAAAAAAGAAAAAGAAATTTTCTGAAAAGCTTGTTTGTACAACTTTCTGGTTCTGTTTCTAATAAGGGTGTCTCTCCATCTCTGAGCAGGAAGATAATACCTTACATAGAAATTATTTACTGTTTTCTGAGGAAATAAAAAGAAAGAAGGTTGTGCAAATTCCTAGAGGATTATGGAAGTTTAGGGGGTGCTTCATTCACCTGCCCTTCCTTTAATTCAAATAATCAATATGCTACTTTGGTATATCTGGATGCAACCTAGCCTGAGACTCAACACCACACCTATTAATAGGATTAATATGCAATTTGCTTTCTTATCAGTGTGCTGGCACATACTATGTGCTGAATAAAAGGCAGGTATAATTGTTAGCCTGGTTCATTCCAAGTAACAGAGAATGGAAGCTTTTTTGTCAGAGCTGTATCTAGTCTGTTAGCTTGTCCATCCTTCTAGGTGGGGCCCACTGTCCGAATGTCAGCACTTTGCAAGAGGCACGCAGCTGTAATGATCATCCCTGTACTGTGTACCACTGGCAGACTGGTCCCTGGGGCCAGTGCATCGAGGACACCTCAGTATCAGCCTTCAACACAACTACAACGTGGAATGGGGAGGCCTCCTGCTCTGTCGGCATGCAGACAAGGAAAGTCATCTGTGTACGGGTCAACGTGGGCCAAGTGGGACCCAAAAAGTAAGGACTTCGAATTTATGAAAGTAAATCACTCATGCAGGTCTTAGCCTGGGCTTCACTCTCTTCATGAAACGGGGCATTTTCATGCTCCATACACCTCTCCTCAAGAGTAAGATTTGTCTATTTTGAACATAAACAACCGATAAAGTTGTAATAGCTTCAGAGTTTAATACCTGGGCTCCATAAATTCTGTAAAATTCTTTCTATCTGATAGCTACTCTCAGTTTTATGGTAGCACTTCCAGCTTTTATTAAGCTAGTGAGGCAGTGAGAGAAGTGCTTGCTCTGGGCCTGGCTGATCAATAATGAGCAGAGAAAGTCCTAGAAGAGTGGGTCATCCATGACCTCCCTGTAGGCAATGGAAGCTGCCTGTCTGGTTTAATTGGGTAGTAACCTTCCCTGATCTGCCTTTCATTTCCCCTAGAAAATTCTAGACCAAAAATATTGTAGCCAAACTTATTACATCTTTCAGTAGTTAAAAGCCATTTACTTCTAAGAGGAGCCTTGGGATAGGCCAAGTGCTCTGATAAATAGAAACATCAGTTTCTCACTGTGACTAAGTTAGTTTAATAATAAGACAAAGGATTTGAGAAAAAGGATAAAGAAATAAAGAAATGACATATATGTGTGCCTTATAAGAAATATAAACAGCAATCATGGCATAATTGGGCTAATCAATTCTCAGAGAAAATGAATACATTCACTCTGAAGTATATTCCTTTAACAGGAAAAACAAACAAAAAAAACCTAAGGTTTCTTGAATTTTAGAACATATAAATCTTTTAAATTTCAAGTCATCTTAACTATATGAAACATGAAAAGTAAACTCAGTCTTGCAGTCTTGCATTGGTATAAAAATAACCAAGTAATTATTCAAGCGTTTAAATGTTATATATAGTCTTAAAAAAATTACTGGTTCAATTCTTAGAGTTTATTGAAAGCGTATAATGGGGGAGGGGGATTGATAAATACATTTGAAAAATCTTAGAAATTATCCTTTTCTCCTTAAAATGTGAGATACTTTTTAGTATTTCAGGAAAATAGTAATGCACTGGCATATGGGAAACTGTAGGGAATGAATAAGAATCTCATAATGTGTTTTTTTATCTGACCAGCACTCCACACCTTAGGAATGTTTTATCCCATATTTTGTGTCTCTAGCTTGAAATTAGGGACTATATTGGAAAATATATACCAAAAATATTTGAATAAATTGGTAAACTATCCCATATGCTTAACAGGTAGCCCCAAATCAACATTTTAATAGAAGTGGTGCTTTGGTTGTGATAGCGTTAAGGAAATAAATATGCAACGTATTTAAATTTAATAGTAATAACAACCAAAAAAGTACCAGGTTTTGGAGAATTCAGGGTCTTGCTGGGATAAGCACAGAGAGAAATTTACACTGCAAAGGCTTATAACCTTACCAACCTTCATGGCACAGGATGGAGGATTATTATGCTGAGCTGCAATGAGTAAGCTCACTCATCATTGACAATAAATCACCTTTCAGATGTTGCAGTTGATATTTTTCTCTCTCATACAAAGTTCAGAATGTTTTTGCTGACAGCGGATGTGCTTGTTTACAAGCTTACGTGAAATGGGGCTGCTGGATTCAAATCATTAAATCCTTCAACAGGAAGGGTATCCTGAAGCCCATGTCAGAGCACTGCAATAATCCATTAAAAATTCACTTTGTCCTTGGAGTCTTCACTCTATGACCTGGATACATGCATAGATTTATTAAAGCAAATGGATTGACTTTTCTTTTAAAGTTCTGAAAAGTTAAGTAATTACTATGAATTCAAAAGGATGTGTTAATACCCTTCTGTCTAATTTCAGGCTTAAATTCCTTGAACACTTTTCAGGACTAGGCATTTAAAACACAAATGCAAATAGAAACCTTGTTTTAAACTCCTCTTAATAAAACAGATTACTGTGCTATGGTAAAATCAATGTTATTGATCTTATCTATCCTCTGAGTAACAAACTTCAACTCCTATCACATCTGTTTAATTTGACCTTGAATAAGATTTGGGAGGAAATCAATTCCTTGATTTAAACCACAAACACTAATACAAACAGTACAAAGGAAAAAAGAAGCATGTTGACTGAACCAATTGCCTCGCCAAAGGAAGTCTGAATTCATTTTATTGGATGTAATCTAAGCTGTGTAATTTATCTTTGTGTGTTCATTTAATGGCTTTGTTGTTAGTAATTTTGTTCTCCACAGTTAGCCAAGTATCTTGCTGTGGATATTTCTAAACTAAAAGGGATTTTTGGAAGTTGTCAATGATAACAGTGGAAATTCCATTGATTTATTTAGAACTAAAATTTGAAGAGCATGCATTTATGTAATGCTTTCTCATTGTCAAAGTTATAAAATTGCCTCCTTGAAAATGAATGTTTTTCAATAATAATTACTAATCAATAATTCTCTAGTTCCAAAAGAACAGGATTATATGTAGAGTTTTACCATATAATGTTTCCTGAATAAGAATGTAGGTTAAATTGTAATACTGAATAAGTATTAACTAGTGACTTAAAGTCTCAATTGTAAGAAATAATATATTAACTTCCATGACTCACATCAAGTTTCTTTATTGTCCATAACTTTACAATTACAATTAAGAAGTTTGAGTTTATCTTTAACATAAACCAGGGAGATTTATTTTTTTTTAAATAACGAATCCAATATTTTTCTAATTCACCTTCAATGAAACCTTTGTGTTACAGAGTTAAGAAAACATGTATCTATATAGTTGAGTAGAAAATAATATTTTTGTATGAGGTAAGACATGTAGATAAAGTTATACAAAATATATTAAAAATAAAATGTCAGCAAAGAAATTATAGGAGGAAATTAATGGTGTGGATTTTTCCACTTATAGTTCAGTTGTGAAAACGTGATTAACTTGTTAAAGACAGTTTACTTTGACCCCCCCCCAAAAAAAAATGGGTTTTTCCTATAGGGATTGTTTATACGTCCCATTTTCACTAATTTGTCAAGTTATGTTGCAATGGTTATGACTATTTATTGTTGTTTTTTCTTTATTCCTAACTTAATGTCAGATTTGTATTACTTCAAAAGATAATTTCTTATTAATCAAAACACTGCTAATTTTAGTCACATCAATAATATTGCTCTATTTATTTCTCCTAGTATGTATCTTCTTCAGATAGCCATACTCACAGTCAACATTTGACCATTAGCAGTAATATAATCAGAGAATTGGGAAACTTGAAAATCATATAGTAAGTACACAATAAGCAATGGCAGTACATTTAAGCCATATAGTACCCATATATTAACTTTTAACCCATGAACTTTTAACATATTTAACCTACATGTTAACTTTTTTAAATAATCTCTTAGAGAATGAAAACATTATCAAAAATTAGAAAATAAGACATTTCAATACTTTGTCTTTATTTTCCTTTATTCTTCCCAATAGATAATATTTTTTGCTGTATTTTCAAGAATTATTATTTAGTTAATCTTTGTCAAAAATGTTTTAAGTTGATTGACTTTTTATTTATAGTAACTAGTTGTGTTCCACATATGATTGTGTAGTTTATAAAACTATTATAAATAGTTTAAAATCAAAACAATTTGAACTTAGGCAAAAATGGAAGAAAAATTGGTTAAAGATGCTTAATAAAATTAATAAAATGGTGTATCTGTACCTTTATTATTTATTGTAAAATATATAGCTAAAATACAATGTTGTTTTTGAGTATATATTATATATAAAGTATATTCCAATTATAAATTAACTTTATGCAGCACATTTTTAACAAAGTGATAATAAATCAGAAACACATAATTGTCAATATGCCTGTTCAGTTCTCAAAGACATAGAATTAGGGCCTAAAATTAGTGATTTGTATTTCCACAAGTTGCTTATAGAGTATGTTAGAAAATACCTATGTACTAATGGGGAGATTATTATAAAGGGATAAGGCATAACTATGGCATTTTATATTTTGTATTAGATAGCATAATTATTATTGCTACATTTTCATATACCTTTGAAAAGCTTGATTAAAGTTCGGTTTGGAAGAATTAACTTACTTGCATAATTCTTACCAAAGTAAAAAGGCTCTTCCAAACAAGTTCAATAATGTAGTTTGGTTGCTGTTTAGCAGTTTCAACAATGAAAAACCTAAAGATATAAATTACCTGGTTTTCTGGTTTAGTATAGAGGCTGGCTGACATCCCTTTGCTTTCTCTAGGTGTCCTGAGAGCCTTCGGCCAGAAACAGTGAGGCCCTGTCTGCTTCCTTGTAGGAAGGACTGTATCATGACCCCATACAGCGACTGGACATCATGCCCCGCCTCATGTAAAGAAGGTACACTCTGTAGAGTTCTAAAATCTATTCACTTACAGAGCAAAATTCCACTTTCTTTTGACTAAGCATTGTATGTTTGTGATTTTCATAGGTGTTGAGTAATACCAATTTATCATGAATGCCATAGTTTCCTTCTAGAAAATAGTACAGTTGTAAAGTACCAAATGAATGAGTTATATGCCAAAACTAACTTCAGACTTCATGATGTAGATCAAGGTGAAAAGCTCTGGACTTTATTATGCTAAATAATGTGTCCGTTGATTTTAATTCTAAATGTTGTCATTTAGAATGTTTTAATTCTAAACATAGTTGTCACATATGTTTCAAAAAAGAATGTTCAGCAGTCTTATTGGTACTCACTGCTTCCACCTACTTAACAGCCAGAAATAGTCATGGGAGCAGAGATTCATTGCAGACTCAATGGTTCAATACCATGGGTAGTGATGAAGGGAAGAAAAAATGACTGAATTGTATGTCTGCCAGCAATGAATAGTCCATGAAGTATTTATATGATGAGAGTTGGTTCCTAGTTTTGTTTGATTTTGCTTTCATTATTCATAAAACTCTTATATCATGACCATACTTTGATCATTTTTCCTTATCTTCCAGGATAGAATTCTTTCTCATTGCTACTAAGAAATGTATCAATGACCTTCAGGGGATGAATGCAATATAGTATCACAAATTATATTATTTTTTATTTTACTCTCACAACAAGTATAGTTTCCTTATTTTGTTTCTACTCCTCTTATTAGGGTGACTAATAGTGAACTTCAGCTATTTAAATTGCCAAAGATTATTTAAATCCTTATGTTAGTAAGAAATTATATATTGACTAATGAACTGTTTTGGTGTTATTTTTATTTGATATAATTGAAATAAATTCCTCTTTATATTTTTCATTTCTTAACTATGCTCAAAATATCAAAATTAAACCACAAAGTGAACATGAATAGATGTTTTGATTTCAAGTCTCTTAAGACTTATAAATAGCTTTTGTACAAAAGAAACTTGGGGGAATAAATTTTTTTTAAATATCAGTGGCACTGAACTTACCAATAGTCATTACTATAGTTTTTCATATTTCCTTGCTTTATCCCTTTGTTTGATTAGAGACTAAATAGCATATAATATCCTTATTTTGGTTGTAATCAGCAGCAGAATTGTCTCATAGGTTTATTTCTGTCATAATTGTTGGTAATTCATCAGTACAATGAAAGAGGTTATGCATAGCATGGATTGATATTATTGCAAAATGTATTCTTGATATTTTTTATACTTCTTTACATTTGTGTTTGTATGATAGTGTCTTTTAATAAGAATTCCAAGACATACACAATTACATTTATAGTCATGTGACTAGTAAACTAACACAAATTTAACATTTTAAGAGAAATTTTGGAATGTAGGGAAGAGCTTTGCCTTTTTCTTAGATTAAATATTTTCTTGGATAAAACAAAGAGTTTTAAATTATACATTGACTTGGTCTAAAATATTTTGAGAAACTAAATTTAAAATAATAGAAACTTTTCCACTAAATTGATTCTAGAATAGTCACAGAAATGAAGACTCAAGTAAATTTTCCTCAATTTTTTAGACTTTCATTTGGAAATATTTCTAGATGTTAGAGTGTATCCAGAATCAGGAACCAGCTTATTGTGGCATTGTGATATTGGGGTGATGCCAGACACATGGGTTGCAAAGAATTCACCACATTAGAGAACAGAAAAAATAGATTTATCAAAATACTCTACAAGAGATTAGGGGCAAGATGGGAGAGGGCTGCACAGAAAGAAAGATCTGGTACTCTGTTTTATGACCTATTTCCATGGGCTCTTCATGACCTTGGCAGTCAGTTTTTGCTGGTTGTTATCTGCTAGGACATCAAGTATCTGTGAGCCTTCCAGTCTCTGACTGGAAAGCTTCTGCCCATTTCTGTTTGCCCTGTTTCCTCACTTTTGGGCATTCTCAATAGCCCCTTATTGATCATTTGCACTCAAGGCCAGGTTCCCATGGCAACTCTGTCAGTTTCCCTTTGTTACCTGTTTCGTGTCTCCCAGCATTGTTCAGCTGAGCAAAGTGCTTAGACTATTTTAACTCTATTAAAGAATACCCTGCCATTACAGTCTCCTCTATATAGATAGCACCCTGATGACCCTATAAAGAAGACAGACTCCCTGACTTTAAGAAAACTTCTGATTTCATTTAAAGTGTTGAATTCTATTGCATAGACTAGATAATGTAATTTTTCAGCTACAAGGTTTAGTGATAAATAAAAACACAAGTGGTAAGGTAAGGGGAAAACCATTATGAGAACAAATATTAGGGAAAATCATATTGAAAAGAAGGTGAGAGTATTTTTTAAATTGAGGTAAAGTGAGTTTGCATCATTGCATCTTTAAGGAATGTAGGTTTAAGCTTCCACAAATGCATGATTTTACATCCAATAATCTACCACCATGTTCCACTGAGCCCTCCCCTACCCCTCTCCCACACCACTACCTTTCCCCTTCTGGCTGCCTCAGTTTTGCATTCAGATGTTAAGAGTTTATGGTTGATTTAGTTATGATTGACCTTGACCCTCAGATGTGTTTCTCTGTATTCCTCATAGAAGTGACATCATCCAGTATCTGCCTTTCTCCTTCTGACTCATTTTCCTTAACATTATCCTCTCCAGTTCATCCATGTTGTCACAAAAAGCAGTGCTTCATCCTCTTTCATAAATAATATTCCCGTATGTGTGTGTGTGTATACATGCCACATATTCCTGATCTGCTCCTCCAATCTTGAGTTCTTAGTTCATTTCCATATTTAGCTCTTGTAAATAAGGATCCACTAACCTAGGATTACATATATTTCTTTGAATTAGTGATTTTTGCCTTCTTTATATAGATACCTAGCTCTATATTCAAATAGAGTTTTTGTATTCTTTGAGTAGATACATAACTAAGAGAGAGATCATTGGTTCATAGAATAGATCTATTTTTACTTTGAGGAATGTTTATATTGCTTTTCACTGGGGCTGGATGAGTCTATATTCTCATGAGCAGTGGACAAGGGTTACTTTTCTCCCAGATTCTCAGCTACACTTGTGTCTGGTCTTTTTGATGAGCGCCATTCCATGAGTGTGACATGGTATCTCATTGTGGCTTTGAATTGAATTTCCCTGATGATATGTGGTGATAAGCACTTTTTTCATATGCCTACTTGTCAATCTATGTGACATCTTTGGAGAATTGTTTGTTGAACTCTTCTGGCCAAGTTTTGATTGGGTTCTTTTCTCTTTGTTTAGTTGTATGAGTCCTTCATATATTTTGTAAATCAGTCTGATGCTGTCTAACAAGATGTGGAGTCCACTGAGCAGGGTCCTTGGGTTACCACTGAGAAAAGTTATGGCAGAATTCCCCTTTTGGCTCCCGCAGTGAGTTTACCCAGGAGAGAATGATGTTTGGTTATATCCAGAAAGGTTAGGTTTATCACAAGAAAGGAAGGGAGATGGGAACTCTTGCCACAGACACAAGCAGGCAGAACAGGCTGTGGTGATGGCAGCTATGCAAAGAAAAAAGGTTTGTGAAAACAAATTTCTTTGCCACAGGCGGGCAAGAGAGTTACCAAT
>PVHY01011565.1:0-42500 GCA_004024945.1 Uropsilus gracilis
GGGAGGGAGGGAGGGAGGGAGGGAGGAAGGAAGGATGTGGAGAGGGAAGGGAAAGGGAAGGGAAAGAGTAAATGTTAACATCATTGTTAAATATGAGAAGTACCTTACTCCAGTTTTCTAGATTCAGACAGAACTGATACTTTGCAGGGCTCTGCATGGAGGCAAAATCACAGAAAAGCTGCCTTCTTTCTCCAGAGCAAATCGTAGAATCATGATGACCAGTTGTCGAAAGAAGCATTAGGATCTGATCAAACAGATTTCAGGGTGGTATGGGGAGAAACACAGCCCCAGAATTCACACTAGATGTCTGTGATATCAAAATACCTAAAACAGATAGAGATGCACTGCACATGGTAAAGGGTTAAATGGCTCTGGCCAGATAGGACCAAAAAAGCAACTGAGAATTAGGAAAGTGGAAGCCTTCCCCTTAAGGCAGGAAATAGATCCCATTCCAAAGACAGCCCAGGTCTTTGTCAAAGATAATGGAGAATTATAATGCCACATATCTCCCATTATTCCAGCCACCACCATTAACCAGGAATTCAGGAAGCCAGTGGGATCACACAATTACAAAGCAGCAGCAAATTTGAAACATTAAAATTATGATTTAGCAAAATAAATGTCTGTCAATACCGAAAGTTCAGATTGTCCAGTGAATTCATTTCAGTTCAATACACATTTTTAATGGAAGCCCATGAGCAGGCACACAGCCTGTCCTATTTCTGCTGCCTACTGTCATACAAAATGGGCACTCAGTAAAGAGCACGTACTGCATGGATGTGTCAGCACATGCAATAACAGAAATAGAAATGAATAGTGACATCATACAATGACAAGTGGAAATATTTAACTATATGCAACACAGAGTTAGAAGAGAAAGCTTTGGTGGAGAACACTTGGAGATGGTTTTGAAGGATGATCCAGGGAAGGATGGACATTCCCTGGGAAGAATGCCATGTGCACTTGCCCAGAGGTGTGGGACATCAAGATAATTCTAGTAAGGCCTCCTGGCTTTGTGTCCTATAGCTGGCAAAATAATGGACAAATACTAGACTGGAGAAGGAAGCCAGAACCAGGTCATGAAAGGCCTTGATAATGAGACGAGATGGGTCCCAGGACCAGAACATAGAAGGACTTAGAGCATTGTATGTATCAGGTTGGTAAGCAAGAGGTTAAATAAAGCTGATGATTCCAGGCCCAGATACCTGCTGCTCTCTTTCCTTGGCCCATTGTTTCTATCACCAACTTTCCCCAAACTATGCATTCCTAAACCATTTCTTTACAGCTTATCAAGTTGGCAGTGGCAGAAAGGAGTTACAGACATGGTCTCCAGTGTCTGATATTCACCTGTGAGATGCCATGAGCCCTGCATGACCACAAGGCACAGATGATGGGTGCTCACAACCAGCACAATAAATGAACATCAGATGGACAGAAGAACATCAAGTGGGCAAATGGTCCACTCTGCTTGCCTTCTCAGCCAATGCAGCTTAATTCTTTTGTTTTCAAACTCCAGCCCTAAAACCTTACATACCCTAGCCTTGGCACCTCAGAGTCTCTCATGCTCAGAAAGGTCTCTCTTGGGAGCTCTCTTTCCTTGCTTTTTCACCAATCACTAAACTGTGACTCCCTGTCTGTCCTCACCCGTGTCTGTGGAATCCTCTTTGCAGTCTTGAATGGAGGGTCTCAGAGCCCTTTGGGGAACACAAGAGCAGAACCCCTGGGTCTGCCCTTTGATTCCCAGTAGATGGAGCAGCAGATAGCCTGTGGTTCAGTCCCAACTTATCTGTCTGTGATGTTGAATCAGACAGACTGAGGGACCCCCAGATCCTTTCTTTCACCCAGTGACAATGTCAATTCACAAAGCAGCCCAAACTTTGAGACACTGTAAGGAGTTTTAAGCAGATGGGAAGCACAATCAGATTTAAATTTTCTAGATCATAAATATGGAGACTTTAATTATATATTACAAACCTCTCAAAATATATTTGTTGGTGGGGATTTATCTGTATATATTTCTTAATCTTTCTGGCAGTCAACAGGCTTGATTTCAGCCTTCTCCTGTGTCCCTCTGTTGTCTGGCCTTTTGCAGGAGTCCATCAGGCCTGCAAACACTTGGTTCTCCCTAAAGGGAGAGCTGGCTGTCCTTTCGGGATCCTGAACTCCAGATTCAGGACAGTACTCCTTTGCTCACCAGAGACAGCGGTGGCATTTGGTTTCCCTTCCCCTCAAGCTGAGGCTGCCTGAATGCACGCAGATCACTGGCTGAGCAACGTTTTGACCATTAATTAAGAGAGGTTAAAGACTGCCTTCAGTCTCAGGAACTTACAAACGAATTTTAATTGCATTAACAGAACATTTTCTGCTGATATGCTCTTCACGACAGCTTTTACCGTTGATGCCTCCAAAATCTGCTTGGTGCCTTTGCTCAAGCTTTTTGTGTCACCCAGCAGTCTCATCATTCCCCGTTTCCATTTGTCAAAATCCTTCCCCCCACCCTACCATGATACTGTATCACATTCATTCTTGTTTTATAGTTGGACATGAATTTATCAGTCTTCCCCATGAATTGCAACCCTTTAGGGCAGGAACCAGGAGTGATTAATCTTTGGTCCCACTCACTTCCAAGATAGTAAATAAGGTAGTAAATGAGAATAAATGAAATAGCATATGTGAAATCCCTGTGTATAATGCAAATTACTGTCAAAGTGATAGTTCTTATTAGATGATTACACACACCCCAGAAGAATTCATTATTTTTCCCAGGGAGTTGTCTATCCATCTGCGTGTGAGGAGTCTATGCCTCCCGCCCACTAAGTGTCCTTCCTCCTAGCTCCTCAGTCATTTTCATTCCCAACAATTAATCCTCTTGCTTTTTTTTTTTTTTTTTTTTTTTTAAATCCCTCTGCCCTTACCCCAGGGTCTTGGTCAACAGTATTTCTATTCAGAGCAGAACCCTGAATGAAACACAACCTGAGCACATGTATCTGATGCATGGGTTATATTCTTTAGTTTGTGTGTATATGTGTGTGTGTGTAATTAATCAACACATTAAAAATCAGAAGTCACATAAAAATTCAGTTGTAGGTTTCTGTTGAAACATTGTAAAAAATAAACTGATGCTGAGTTATGGCTGCTACTTTGACTGAGGTGTATATACCCTCTCAGGTTTAGGAGTTCTTAACTCTATTATCTCCAAGGTACATAGCAGATTCAGTTGGGGTTTATCAATATACTCAGGCTGTTACTTTTTTCACAACAGAGGTATCTTTCCTGGATTCTACAAAAAGCGGGCAACAGCAAAACAGATTGAGAAGGTTGCATGATTTCTCTTACATCAGATCTGCTGCACTTACTTATGCTGCTTGTGTGGTCACCAGGATATTCAATTTTCAAATCCCTGATACAGACAGTATCAGTGAGTGTTAACCAAGGAAGCAGGACTGCCATGAGCAAAATGGAAGAATAGACCTATTACACAATTGAGGGAGCTAGAAAAGGCATGGGGGGGGGGGGTCCTGAAACCAACCACTGTAGATCAGCAGGGCCAGCAGTCAGGAAGAAAAGTTGGAGAAGAAACATGAAAGGAAAAAACAACAAACTGAAACCTCTGTCTCCCATTACCTCCAACTTTGATGGACCAGAAGACCAGAAGAAACTGGTATCCTTCCCATATACCTGGTCTGGGACTCAGATGAGCTGAAGAAAGAGTTCCAGCAGCGTTGATGAGCTCTTAATGCCCATCAGGTGAGGCAGCATAGAGGTCAGTCGTCATGTTCACCAGCAGTGAGGAAGATGAGGGAAACTGACTCTTGGTATTAGTAGCTAGCTGCCATTTCAACTCTGCCTTCCAAATCTTGGGTAAACTTCTTTGTCACCAACCCTGATCCAGAAACCATACATGGAAAGAGATTCTGGAAAATGTAGTATCACATTAGCTAAGTAACACAGAACAAAACCAAGACAGTAGCCACTGATACCGTTGTACGGGTCAGTTACTGGCACATGCACTATGAGTCAGTTTTCACTGCATTTCATCAGAACCAATAAATCTAATAATAAGAGGAAAAGCAAAGATGACTTAGAAAAAGTAAGAATATAACCATTATGTTTCACCTCTGTGACTCAGCACTCAAGGTACATAGTAAATGGTTGATACATTTTAGTGAATTATACCAGGTAGGCCTGATTACATAGTTAAAAATCAAATCTAAGAATCCTAGTAGGAGATAGCATAGCAATAGCATGAAACAGCTTTTATTTTTTTTAATACTTTTTTTCAGTATTCAAGAATGACGTTTTAACAAAGTAAATAATGGTGTTGATATGTCTAGACCACAAGTTTTCCATAAACATAAAAATGACCTTCATTTAACACTTTCCAATCAATAAATAAATCCTTAATTAAGCAAATCACTAGCATTAAGAATAGAGATATAAACAAAAAGGCAATTAATAAATGTATCATGGGTATTAACATTAAAAAGTATTTCATCTGAAACAGATACATATCAACTAGTTCAATTTCTTGAATGGATAAAAATAGGGAATGAAAAAAGAAAAAATAACCAAATTTACCAGACAAGTTAGACTTTCACTTCTTCAAAAAACAACAACAAAAAACCACTTTAAGAAGTTAAATATATTTTTTATGATCAGCATTATTGAAAAATAAACCAAGCATAAAACTAAATCAGTTTACATATGCTATAGAATTGATCATTGTTTGGTAAGGTAGACTTCTTCACTAGTTCTCACAACTTTGTCAGCTCTAATCTCTATAGTAAATTCCTTTTTCCCTATCACTCATGATAGGTCATCTTCCTAACCAAACCCTCTAATATATCACAGATGTGTTGATTCCAGGTACATCTAGGGACAAAATTAGATACATCCTGGAACAAAAAGAAAAGCTCCTCCTATGTGATGGATTAACATATTTAATGTATAGTCATCCCCAAACTAGCCATTGATAGGGGATTTAGGGAATATACTTAATGGTAACTGAATGATATATTCCTAATTTTACCTGAGTACACTTTTTTAAAGCAAAGTTTGATCAGAAACTCTCTAATAAACATTTCGATGGGCATTAGAAACAAAATGGTACCAAACTGAATTAATAAAGTATTTAGCTCAAAAAAAATTTTTTTGACGAATTATGCCCCTGTATACATCTTTCCACAGTAAATATCTCAGGATAAAACCCATATTCTTGAATTCTTTCCTCAAAATGCATAAATCTAAAACACCCAGAACAGTTCACCTCTCTTTCTCTCTTTCTCTCTCTTTCTCTCTCTCTCTCTTTATCTATCTATCTATCTATCTATCTATCTATCTCTCTATCTTTCTCTCTCTCTCCTCCCAGCACCCTAAGGAATTTCATTATCCCTTTTTAGCACATTATATCAGCAAATTCACTGCAGTGCAAAGTCACACGTCAGTCATGAAGCTTAAAACATCCGTTCATTTGCTTAATTCTGAAGAATAGTCCATCAAAGTGATAGTGTCTAAACATACATCATTACCTAAATTGCATACTGTAGGGTGAGTGAGTTGCTCAGACATTTTTCTTCATTAGCCTCTATGACCAGTACCTGCAGTGTTGCACCTGCCCTGTAAAATTGTACAAGTCTGGGTCCAGTGGGTGTGCGCATGTGTCAGTAGGCATACTTGTGCCTAGGTGGAGAGGCTAAAAGAGCACATAACCCCAGAATGAGAGAACACAGGGGAGAAGAGAGGCAAGCATGGCAAAGAGAGGATGTAAAGAAAATGCCAGAGAAAGTGTGAAGATTCCAGGGAGGTGTGGGTCTCACCTGCCTCCCAGTCCCCCTTTCCTCCTGCCCCCTTATCCTCTGACTCGAGCCCTGCTCTGCCCTGTGTGTCTGTGTAACTGCTAGAACCAATAAGAACCTACCCAGATTGGGAAGCCTGTCATACAGTAAGTGTCACAAACAGGATGGTTGCAGGACAACTGGCAACAAGACTTGGATGGTTCAACACGGAGAAGATGCACCAGTTGGCTTAGTTGGCAGGGTGGTTCAACACAGATGATCGTCATGAGTCAACAGGATTCAACACAGACAACATATCTAATTATCTTTTGAATGAATGAATGAATGAATGAATGAATGAACTTTTCCAACAGAGTTATGTCACCGTAGACATATAATTACAAAGAATTATATATTATTATTAATCAATGTTAATCATATTAACCAATATTTACACCCTGGTATAGACTCTAACAGTAGGTTATATTGCAGTTGGAGAACATCACAGAACAAATGAAAGCTGAATCTCTCAAACTAAAGGGTCCTACATAAGAAATTTAGAAGAACCACACGTGCTGATTTCTCCATTTGGGAAAATGAAATGAAAATAAATTATTACAGAACTATTACTGTCAATTGATAATTACTTAATTGTTTTTGTTAAGTGCATATTCCTGATGGATCCATTTCAAATTCTGTTTCACATTTAGGCAATAAGCAAAGTTAAAGCATGTGCATAACTACATGTGGAAACATGTATATCTGTTTACAAAGCAACAATAGATGTGCTGCAATAGTGTGGTGCTGCTATTCAGGGTTTTGAGTGATCACTAATGAGCAGCTTACCAACTGCTGTGGTTTTATAGGGAGCATAAACAAATGACTATGGGGTTCCAGATGTCAAATGTCTTCATGCAGTTATTCAGCACAATAGTTATTCAGTAACATCTAGACTGGAATGGAGGCATTAATTTAGGATTTTGTGTGTGAAACAAGAAACACTGCAAATTCTATTAAGATCTTCTCTCCCACCCCTCCTTTCTCTCCACACGCCAGACACTCTGCAGGACCCTCAGCCAGGATGCCCTCTAATGGAGCACTAACACCAGTCATGACTTGGTGGCCACTTTGGGGAACTCAGCTTCCTCCATCTTTGCTCCATGACAGTTACAAGTCACATACGCCATCATCAGCCTGACACGTGTATGTGATCTCCCTTAATAACCCAGGGAGGTCTTGGAGTCAGAGGTTCCCCTCAACTGACTGACAGCTAGAAAGACACCATACCTGTGATAGAGCTGTCAGCTGGAGTGAGGAGATGGGGTCCACTGGGAATTCCTTTCTCTCTCGACAAGGAACCTTCACTCAACATGACCTCCCCTGGAGAAGCTTTGGACAAGGTCCTTTCTTTCCCATCTCGAACTCTGCCTTGAAACAAGCTCTCTCTGCCACCTGCAATTGCTGTAAATCAATTTCCAAACAAAATATGCATAAGCCAAGATGGGTAAAGAGATGACAAGTTGCCCTGTCTCCTGTCATGTGGTATTTCCTCTTTCTTCTCCCACAAAACCCTAAGAAGATAAAAGGCACTCAGACAGAATTTTGAGATTGGAGATGACCTCAGGGAATTATCCAGTTCTGCCTTCTGTTGTTACCCACAACCTAAACTACTCTTCCTTTTTTGGACATGAGGCAGTTATTAATGCTGTTTTAATAAAACCAAAATATAATCTTTTGTGATGAGAAATATAATTACCAAAGGAATAAGAGACTTGAGTTCCAGTCACCTCCCATTCCCAATGTATAAACAAACCCCTGTAACTTTGTGAAATGCTGTTATTTGGTCTCCACTCTTCCTTATTAAAAATATATATCTATCCTATTAGGTAGCTTTTTAAACTCAGAAAGACTACACCTATGAGGAAATCACAAAGCTAGTTAGCAATAGGATCATGACTAGGAACAAAGGTCCTAGACATAGCTAAAGCTCACCTGATCATGCTATGTTCAAAGGACACATCTGTGACCACAAGCGAACAACAGACCATACAGAACTAAACAGAACATCAGGTATAAGGACAATGAAGCTGTAGAGGCAGAAGGTAGATGTTTAATTGAAGACCCAGACTCCAAACAACGGGAGGGAACTGGAAAAGCAGTGAGCTCTCATCTAAACAGTTCCAGCTAGTTCCATAAAATGTTACCCATTCATAGAGAAAAGTTCTGGAGAAGCAATGACCCCTGATGATTCTGGTGCCCCCATAGTAGGACAGGGTCTTTTAATAACAGTGATGCTGATACAATGAACACTGTGAATGATTGATAAACAGTGATTCAAAGTCAGGCCTGTATGACTGCAAACCCTGGCTCTAGATCAGACTTGCTTCCTATTGTGAAGCTACTGGCCCCTTACTAATAGTTGTGGCTGTGTTAGGCATCAATACCAATGGACTCAATTATTTATCCAAGTACTAACATTTACCAAAGAGGAAAAACTTAGAATAAATTAGCCCATGATTAGCTGTAGAGACCATGTAAAGCAGAACATCCTTTTGAAATAGTAGGTTCTCCCATTCCAACACACCACTGATGGCAGATTATGATGCCCATATCAGGCTCATGGGTGCCACACAGAATCAAGGTCTTTTCTTTTAGAGACAGACACTCCTTATAGACAGGCACCACCCTCCTTCAAGGCTTCAATTTCGCAGACTTCTCAAGCATAATTTTTCCAGTGGTTCTGGCTCCAGCAAGCTGCAGAGAGTAAGTCTTGCATTCACAGGCCATGGTGGAGCCCTTGGCACAACGAAAGCACTACAGGCACACTGGCCACATGTGGAAACAGATACATAAAAGAAATGCCAATGACTCTATTTATGTGCCCAACTATGTATAGCAGAGAGAACTTTCAGGATTTCTTACCACATTCACTGTGTATTCAACACACCACCAACAGCTGGTCTACAAACACTGCTATGAGAAAAGTATTGTGACCACATGCCACCTTAATAGTCTGGAAATAATTACTGGCTTTACTGATCTGAAAATTATATAACTGCAAATAACTGAAAAGTGTACTAACACCTTTCAGGAATTCTAAGTACACTTTTGTTGTTGCTGCACATTTAACACTTCTAGAATCCAGATGTGTTCCATGCTGACCATGAGTGAGTCTACACTCCTGCCACAGTTGTCATGTTCTGCTTTTGCGAGAACATTAAAAGCACCAGCATCAAAAGCTGCTAGTGGATGTTACTGGTTTGAAAGAAAATCACAGCGCTAACAGTGGAGCACTTTTTAAAGAAATGCTGTGTCACCAATGCTCATGATGACCCAGAAGAAAAAAATTAGACAGCACTGGGTCATAATTTGGTTGGCAGCATCCCCCTTTTCTTTGTAGTAAATAAAAGAGTGATATATATCATGTAAGCAGTCATATCTTCAATACAATGGACTATAGTTTAAACATCAAATATACCAAAACCAAGGAGAAAATAATGCAAACCCTGATCACTAAAAGAAATTAACTATAATATCCTCTTACTCTAGAAGCGTCAAAATCTTACATGTCACAGTAACAATTATGTCATTGAAAATATTAACATCTGAGAAAGATATTAAATAAACCAGCTTGCTTCCCAAAATCTTGTTTAAAGCATATCCTAATATATTTTTAATACAAAAGGATTGTGAAAGTTCTCAAAAAAGGAAATTATTTATATAACAACTTTTCAAGTATTTAATGTTAAATGAGATCTTGCCCAGTGCTGGTTACTACATTTGTAAAAATGGGTATTTTTAAGAAACTATTCCATGAAATTGTTAGGAGAATTAAATGGCTCACACATATTAAATGCTTAGGAAAAAGTTCTGTGGTAGGACATAAATAATTCATAAATGTCCTATTTCTGATCACTAGTTTTATGGTTCTTTTATAACCTGGTTCAGGGCTCACAAATATTTTTGCTAAGGGTGGAAAATGAAAGATGTTATATTTCCATCATTTTAAAAGAATTTATTCTCAGAAATGAATTATTTAAAAATAATTCATTTTTTAGCTTACATAATCATTTCTTCATAGATTCAAAACCAGACAATTTTCAAAGTATTTCTGCAGGAATAGAGATAAAAATAACCCCATTTCTTTGACACTGTAGTACTAAAAGGATTCATGGTACAGTGCAATTTGGGGGAGGATGCACTAAGAAGGGTGTAGTTGGCAGGGAGGTAGAGAGTAGGAAGAGGAGGGAGAGAATTTCAGTTAGTTATAACCCATAATTCAATTTCAGTCTCTGAAGCAGCTTCTGTTGTCACACACACACACACACACACACGCACGCACGCACATGCACATGCACGTACACGCATGCACATACACACCTCCCTACCTGGACACTTTTTTTTAAAGATCTTGAAAACATTTAGTCAAATGGGTCTTAAATGTCAGTCCTCTGGTGGTGAAGGAAAAGGGCACCACACACATATCTTTGCCCTGTTTGGTCTAAACAAGAATTATAAGTAAACAATCTCAAAATAAAACTAGGAACAGCATAATGATAATCTAAGCTGCTCAAAAAGAAAAAAAAAGCTGCATCTGATGTTAAAACATGGAATGTCTCAAGAGGTGATTGCAGGTTTTAAAATCTTAAAAGCAAGCTTTTTAAGACCCTAAAAGTAAAGTATACTTGATAATGTGCTGTCACATCAGTTTATACATAGATGTGGAACACTTTCTACATGTATTTCACATTATGTTTAAGACGGGCCTTTTGGAAACATCTACCAGACGCTAAATCACAGATATAAAAATCAAAATTTCTTAGGGAGGTGTAAGGTCAGGTCAAAGGTGCAGAGCAGGGGAAACCTGTCTCCTGTGTCACACCCTGAACCAGTTGGATGACCCTAAAGTAGTCGCTTCACCACTTGGATCTCAAGTTTTCCATTTAGATGTACAGATCTCTCAGTCCTTTCCAATTCAAACATTCTGTGACTATCATTTGGGTTTGCCCAAGGTGGCTAATATCAAAGTGTGTGTAGGGTATCATGCTTACAATTCCTGTCATCTTATTGTCTTAACAGCTACTCCATTTTACTTCTTTTTATGCTTCAGAACATACTGTCAGCCTTTTATGAATGCACATACCCAAACATACACACTTCAAGGAAGGAATAACAAAGAACCATGCTGGGAGAATTATATATAGCAATTCCTGAGATATGTTGGACACAGCCATATTTTTGGTGCTAATTATCAAACAACAAATATAGGGGATCATGGGCCTCTCTGAATCTGCGGGGCCCACCTTACACTTCCCTCTGCAGTCAGTATAGTTTCCATGCCAGCCTTTCTCCTCTGCCCAGCCCTGGGTTGGCTTGGGTGACACTGACCCCCTCAAGCTCCTCTACAGCACAACTCCAAAGAAAAGGTGCAATTTAATTCTTAGCCTGAAACGTAGCCCATTTGGAAGGACACCAGTCACCAGGGTATTGTTAGTGCCTTGAAATGGCCAAGAGGGATTGCTGACTCTGCGAATATCACTCCAAAGGCAGGAATTCTATTTGAATTACTAACATAACAGATGTTTGCTAGGCTCTACCATGCAGTCTGCATACACAGCTATGCTAATTTGGTAGCACTGCTCTTCCAGTTAGCTTGGAGCTATTAACGCAGGCAGCTAGTAGGTCCTTCTGTCTAACTAATAATTGCCTATTATTGATATTAATTAACATTTTTTGCACTTTTCCTCGGTTTTGACCTAGTATCTGTTGGTAGTCTAATCACTGTGGCCTATTAAAAGTCAAAATAAGAGGGCCTACAGTAGTCATGAGCCATTTATCAAAAAGCAAACAAGGCCAATTAAACAGGCATCCAGACAGTTGTCTTGATTTGCCGCTGACTGTTTCTTGATCACCATTATAAATTGCTAATAGGGCAGAAAGCGCTAAGCGGGGAGCATCTGTGGGGGGTTGGTTATTGCTCACTCCCCGCCTGGTGACAGGTGAGAGAGAGGCTAGTGATGGTCTTATTGATGTGAACTGCCCATCAGTTGGTAGTTATTGTTAAAGTTCATGATGCTACAGCTGATCCCATCCTGCTGAGAGTCAATCAAATTAATTAGAGCTAGAAATTCTTCTTTATTATTTTTTAGAGCATGGGTACGGAAAGAAATTCCCGTAATTTGGATCCAAAGGCAATGAAGAAAAAAATCTCCATGTAGTACAGTGTGGAAAAAAAAATCAGATATTGCTTCTTCCATTATTTATAATAAGGGCTGCGGCTAAAGGTTTTTATAGGCACAGATCAAGAGATCATAATAGAAGCATATTGACAGATTTTTTTCTGCAATACTCTAAGGAACTGGCTGTAGCAGGAAAATATATCAAAACCTTATCATCAGAGCTGAGATCTTCTGTGAAAAATCAATAAAGAGTTATACATGGTTTGAGTTTAAACAGTTCTCTGTAGTCATTTAAACATAGTGCATCTGTACAGCTTTTTACCTCTGGAGACCAAGGTAACCTAGCAACCACAGGGCTTAAACCGATTAACTACAAATGAAGTACTGTACGCCTATCAAAGCAATTGTTCATCGCTGCCTTTGTTGCAGAGACTAAGCTAATTGAACATGATACAGTATGAAGATAATTAACACCCATGAGTTTGTTAATTGCCTGTTAGCATTACAACACAGTCTCTTGGTTTCTTTTTAACTGTCTCCTTTGTAGCCTCTTACTTCCCTTAAAATGGTGCAGGACCTGTTTAACTGGCTATGATATCTTGGAGTTTATTAACCCTTTTTAAATTGGGGAGGGGGAGCCCAGTCTTAATGAAGCATATTGCATGTGCTTGTTAAATGCAAGCTCTCACTCCTTCTATTTTCCCAAGACTAGGAATTTGTTTTACAGATACTGTACAAACTATGTTTATTTTTTGTGTTAATTTATTTCAAGCAATTTAACTGTTATAAATGCTCTCAGAAAGAAAAAAAAGAGCTCTAGTATTTTCGTTTATTACTCAGCTGCTCTGCTTTGGAGAGTGAGCGATAAATGTCTTTGAGGGTTGGAATATTAATTGAAGGCAGCATCTGGTCAGCAGCTGACCGGCGCTGGTTGTCCTGCTCCAGCCGAGCCAGGGGGAAAGCAGCTTTGCTGGTTCTATTTGCCAGGCTCTCAGTTTTCCTCTGAGTCGTGGACTAAATGAACCCCCATTTTATCTCTGCTGGATCACTGCATGGATGCCAGAAAATCAATTGGGCAGGAAAATCTGTTAATCTAAAGTGAATTCAATCTAAGGAATCATTTAAAATAAAAATTTCAATCATTACCATTTTGGAAAAGCACTTTTTCCCCCCTCAAGTCTGTGTGCACGTGGCAGACAACACCTCGAAAGGACCTATCACAAGATTAATTCAAAGTCAATAAAATTGTCTTACAAAGAACAATTTGCCTTTGGGGCATGGGGGTGGAGGGAGGAATAGCATTGCTGATTAAGAGGAAATGGAAAACCCCAGCACTGTGAGGCCAGAAACAATTAACAATCAGGATACACATTCGGTACTCAAGATAGACTTTTCTCCCATTGAGAAGAAGCACCTTGGCGGTGTCACAATTGTTTAACGTGGATTTTCCCGGTTGATCCTCTGTGTTGTTGTTACTGTGTCATGGTTAATACTTGCTAGTAAGCCAGTCCCAGGGGACCCACTTCTAGTGCCCAATTACAAGTTCTATCATCAATCATAAGTATTATTTATTCAACAAAATGAATTGCTAATTAATAACTGATGAGCATTATGGCCTTGAAGACTATCACACTATTAATTATGGTTGGCATGAAAGAGGTCTACCTGGCACATACTCACCACAATTAGCCTTTGAAGCTTTCAGGGAATATGTCTATTAAGATAGCCAAAGAGAAGGCTGGTTTTCCTTCCTCTCTGCCTAAGAGCTGCAAACTCAGTGCTGCCTCTGGTAAGTCCCTCACTAGGCCACCCCAACAGCCCTACAATGGTTTTCTGTGCACCCTGACTGGTACAAGAGACTTGACAAGACAAAGAGAAGCCCCCATGGGGGCCTTCAGGTACAGTGTGGCCCCATGCCCCACCATGCTTCTGTCCAAATGCCACCACCAGGCAGCCTGGCAACTGCGTGTGGTCGCTGGCATATTTTTAGACTCAGTTGCTGCCCAGCTCATGTTCTGACCTCCGCATGCAGGAGCCAGGCAGCTAAATCACTTTAACAGGCAGCCCGCCGGCCAGCACCGCTCACATTTATTTGCAGTCAAGAGGGATACATCATCGTTCACCTTGAGGACCTCTGCTCAGAACCTTAAAGAGGAGAAGCTAAGAAATGCCCTCTTGCCCACCACTGGGGAGGAAAAACAGTAGTTTGGAAAAATAAACACAGAGAAAGTATAATAACGCTATGAAACTCTTTGAAAGCAAAACAAATCAACTACTTGTGTGTTCTTGCTAGTTTCTATGCCTAAAGCCCTGCAGGTACTAAATAGGTATAGATGGATGATGATGTATAAAGGACTTTAAGAAGTTATATGACTAATGGGCTAGGAAAAACTTTTTCCTCCTTTTGATTCTGTGTATATGCTCCAGAAGACAAAGTGCTAATTAAATAATTATCTGGATCATTCTGTAATTTAGACAATCATTTCAAATTTAGTGCTAGGTGGGTTTTGGAAAATAACTTACCTGCATGAATCAAATTAATTGCAGATTTAGTAAAATGTTCCTTCTGTGCTGGGTAAGCAAAACATCTCATTATTTCAGTTAAAAATGTTTAAGGGTTCTAATTCTGCAAGAAATATCCTTAGTTTTCTGTCAAACTGTAGAGTCCACAGTCCTTTTCTGTGAGCAGATACAAAATGCCCTAAGGTAGGGAGGGGGAGAATAGGGGCATCCTATCTCCAGATGCCATGGTTATTGTTATGCATTATTTTTAGCTTCACCATCTAGAATTAGAAAGGCTGATTAAAAAGATGTGATTCTTCATAACAGTTTTGCCTGATTAGGTAAAATATTCCACCAACCTGTCAACACATTCTTTTTGTGTTAGAGGTACAAATACATAATTGCCCCAGTTGGTAAGGCCTTGCAAGCACACAGGAGAATAGAGAAATGACTTAACGACACCATTTTACAATGGCAAGTCTATCTAGAGTCAAACAGAACAGCAGAGTGAGGCCACTTGGTTGACACTGATTAGTGGAAATGGCAGCAAAAACTTAAGGCAGAGACAGCAAGAAAGGCAGTAAGGACAGTTAAATGGGGTGGGAAAGGAAGGGTGGAAATGGCAGATTGGACAGATAAGAAATGTAGGACTCTCAGTCTGGCTCCTTGTTCAACAAGTGGAACTTCAGCTTCCGCTTCCACAGACTGGGGGTATTAAAATGCGTTCTGCTTATCTTACAGATTTATAGGGATAATCCAATGAATAACGTGATCATAGTTCTAATCTTGAAATTATAGTAATGTAAAATATAAGTTTCCTAATAAAAATCATGTTTATTTGCTCGTAGCAGGCTCCAATGGTCACTAAAGAGAACATGTCTACCAGATCCTATTTATGAGAGCTAAAGAGTTAGTGGATATTTCAAAATCTTTGACACAGGGGTAAGGAGAAAATTTGTTTTCTTGCATTAGAGTCAGGCAGATCCTGCACAAATAGTCATGTCTAATGATCACACCTGAGGTAACTACCACAGCAAATTCTTATGTACATAAAAGTCACATGGGGAAATGAAGAATGCCATATGATATTTAGAGTCTGTTTTATCTGACATGAATATAGTGGCCTAACTTTTTGTTGTCAATGGGTCTAATATTTGCCTTGTATATTTTTCTCCATCCTTTCACTTTTAACTGTTCATAACTTTACTTTTAGTGCATCTCTTATAATCATAACTAGATGTTTTTTTTAAAAAATAATTTTGTGGAGTGGGCCCTAGAAGCCTGCATTTTAGCTAGAAGTTCAGGTTGCTCTGAGGCAGGGAGTCCACAACTCCCAAAGGGGAGACCAAGCTCTAGCCTGGGTGCAGAACAGACCCAGCACATACTTTCATCAGTTCTCCACAGTAGCCATGAACATATTTGAAGAAGGCAATATCTTCCCAAAGGCCAAGGGAAGCAAGGAGCCTCGTCTTTGCTTTCAGGAAGAACAAACATGACTCAAGATTCTATCTGCTTAGCCAAGACATGGGATCAACCCAAATGCCCATCAATAGAAAACCAGATAATGAGGTTTAGTGTATATAATCAGTAGAGTACAACTTAGTTACTCAAAAAGATAAAGTCATGCCTTTTGCAACAACATGATGAAACCTGAGGTGACTGTGCTAAGCAAAATAAGTCAGAAAGTGAAAGATAATCACTTGATGGTCTCACTCATATGTGAAATATAAATTACCAAGATAAAGGAACAAAAAAAAATCAATAATAACTCTTAGATTCTGTGAAAATATGGTAGTTACCAGATGGGGAGGGAAGGAGAGGGAAATAGAAAAGTTTAAGGGGATGAATACTGAGAGTGGGAATAGCACTAGAACTTTGGTGGTGTGTGAGGTGAGGCTTATGTACACATAGAGGTGTAAGCTGTACCTCCCCAAATTTATACAGTATAATAAATAAGTGGTAAATAAAATTTTACCCAAAAAATTATTTCCTCCTAGACTATACTGAACAAAAACATACATACCATGTCACTTCTATTTAAAAAAAAAAAAAGAATTGATTGCAAATTAGACTCATCATATTCTCTCCCTCTTGCCTACTCACTTTGGATTCCCAGGAGAACTTGGAATGACACCTGTTGAAGATTACGAGATGACAGATGACATCACCCTTGATCTGTGAATGATTGTGTGGAGCAGGGGACTGTCCGCTGCATCTTTCCAACCTCAGTGAATTGATATCTGCCTTGGACTTTTCAATTGAGCATGATGTACACTTGTGTTAGAAGTGTTCAAATATTTGGGGGAATCTAACCTATATAGCAATTTGACCACTTTTAAATTCTTTTTAAAACTCTGTACTTATAGGATACTATTTATAGCCCACAGTGTCTTCATAATTATTTCATTTCTCTTCCCTCAAACTCTGTTCCTAACCTCCCAAGCACATTGTACTGTATATCTATACTAAACCACTTTAATGGTTTAATCAAAAGAACAAAAATGTACAATAAAACTAGCATAAAAGTCAAGAAATATAATGGGTAGTTAAAATTCCTAAAAGTTCTTACACTGTTTGGGATAAAAACAGAATTATTGATTAACTTTAGGCTTCACTAAGACAAAATTATGTTTTAAAAACAACTAGCTAGTGATTACAAGAGATGTACTAAAACTACGGATATGGACAGTTAAAAGCAAAAGGATGAAAAAAGGTATACAAAGAAAATATTAGATCCACCAATAACAAAAAGCTTGGACCACTCTATTCATATCAGATAACAGGCTTAAGGCAAACAAAGTTACCAGGAATGAAAGATTATCTACAAAATAATGATAGGCTTTATTCACTGGGAAGGTGAAACTGTGGACCGTGGAAGCAGGTAGAGAGATGGAGCTTTAGATAAGAGGAACACCTCCAATCTCTCTAGCTCCCTCTGGCACACTAGAGGGTGGGCAATAGCACATCTCTCACCTGTAACCCCGTTTCCTAACCTCTTTGGAATGTCCCAAGAGACATATGACCTATTAGTAGCAACTGTTGCCCCCAAAGGTAAATTCTCCTGTTATCGCGCATCCCCACATCCTGCCTGCTGCATGTCACATACGCTTTGCTACTTCCTCATTACATCATTGTAACATTTCCTGGCTGGGGTATATATGTGGCATCTGGATTTCATTAAAGTTGAACCTGGACATGCTTCCCAGGATCCCCATTCTGTGGACTAGCCTCACAGATCGCTATCCATCTTTCTGTCTCAATTTCTTCTTCATTCCACACGTGACTCCTAACATGAAACAACCCTAAACTTGAACACACTTATAACATAGTCTCCTAATATCCTTCTAAGCCCAAATTGTCAAAACCACAAAGAAGTATAACCAACTATTTAACAGGTCAGTTAAGCACAAAAGAAATCAGTAAAGAGATGAAATATGTGAAACTAAGACTGATAGAGGCTAACTTATGACAGAACTGGGATTTAAGGTCTAAGTACCTTCCACTATGCCAGGAATACTTTCCATGTCTCCTCCAACTGAGACAGAGGAAATTGGAAGACTCAAGGGACAGAAAGAGATGCACTATTGATATCAGATTCATTGTAGAATAAATCTATTTGGTGGGAAAGATACTTTGCTATTTCTCTCACTGAAATATAATACTAAGAATGTTTAAAGTTATGCTAATATCTCTGATAGCTCTGACAGCAAAATAGTATGTTTCTCAGCCACCAGTGAGGTGACTATAATACACTAGTTACTCCCAATTTGTTCTTCATTATTGCTGTGTAGATGGTGATGCTCAGAACCAGGCAATATTGATCATCACAAACAGAACCTTAGCTTGGTCTAACTTGTTTGAAAAAAAGTGACTTTTCATAATATATAACCTTATCTGAAAATAAGAATAATGTTCCCTTCCCCTGTCCTCGACTACATTGTGCCTCACGGATAAGCTAGATCTGGTATATAGTTAGATAAGCCATAATCAATGTCACCAGAAAATTGCAAAAGCATTTGCCCAGGATATAAGGATTTTGCCTCCTTTTCCCTCTGTAGAAGTCATAGATAATGGCACTTAGAGAAAAATGTTCTGGTGAAGTGACCATTTTTCAGTTTTAACAGGCTTCATCTTCCAGTAAATATACATGGAGCCAAGTCTAGCAACTGAAATGCTTACCAGAGGATGATTTCTTCCAGGCAAAGTTTTCACAAAGGACAGAGAGCTGAGACCCTGGCAACGCACCTCCCAGGAGAGCAAGTGGGAGCTCCAGGTAGTGGTCTTCATGGAACAAATGAGCCTTATTTCTCCATGATCCCAGAGCAGGCAACCCCAGAGCCTCGCTCTTGTTGGTTGGTAGTGTGTGGGGACTCCCTGTTATCCTAGGGTGTTCTTAATGGGGATCGTTGGTTTCTCTGACAAAGGAAACAATACTATATTCTCTGAGTCTTTAAAAAAAAAAAAGACCATAAATACAGAAACATATTGACATCTGTTCACTGGCTGGAAAGTTCAGACTGAGCTTTAACTTGTCTGAGTGCAATAGCTATGGGGTCAGGCACTTAGGTTTAAGTGTTCACCACTCATGATGGCCAGACTCCACTTGTGTGTACCTCAGTCTCATCATCTGAAAATAGATCTGGGCCTGTTCCTTAAAGATGTTGTTAGAATTGAGTGCGTTCATTCATGTAGAGTTCAGAAAAGTACCTGCACATACAGCAGTCATTCAACATTAGTAATTTTCATTCTTCATTTCACTGCTGGTCCTTGGTGAAGGTTTTTTGGTGCTTTGTTGTGGCCAAACCAACCTCTTGGCCTAATCTCTTCACTCAAGACTCAAAACATCATTCAAGAGATGATCTTCTCTAAGTGACCTCTTTCCTTCATTATCTTACCTTGCCATTTTTGCTTGTGTAACAACTTATTATTGGTAGCCCTCCTCCCAGAGCATTATAACCCCTCACTATTAAGAAAGTCCTCAAGGTCTTCTTCAAGTAAACATTTTTCTGTAGTTTTGTTTGAAATAGCTGGTTTGACTCTATGCCTCCCAACTCAGGGTTACAGGGGTTACAGAAAGTCACTGAGTCCCTGACTCATGGTTTCCTAGAAGGCTCCAGCTCCTTTCCCCACTGGGTCTAGTTGTATTATCAGTTGGTCTTCCTGGAGTTCAGTGACTGAATTACCCTCTTTCCCAGACAAACTCCCCACCCATATTAGTGACAGATGGGCATCCCCACAGTTACAGGCTCAAGACCTACAGAGATCCAGAGAACATAGTGTGAGTGACATTTTTGCCCTCATCACTGGGCACAGTCCAGTCTGGCTGTGCCAGGAAAGAAGGAAATTTTAACCATAGAGCTGCTCCTACTTCCTCCCTGATCTTGTTCCTTTACCTCAAGCCTTCATCCAAGTCTATCCTGGCTTCCTCTGTAATCACCCCACCTACAGAAAAAATGCACAAAAACTGAGTAGTTGCCTCACTTGATAACTTTGAGTTTTAGTGAGAAATTGTGAAGAGGGAGCCAAAGACAATGGCATCACTGTGGAGGCTTTTCAGACAGGAAGCTCTTCTCAGAGTGGGATGGGCTAGGGGAGATACCTCTCCCATCCATGATATTACATGCTACCCACCCCTCTAAGCCACAGGTTAGCCCTGGCCACATTTATAGGCACAAAGTTAGTTTTCCCTCAATATTTGATGAGTTGAATAACCATCATTGTAAGTAATGTAAAAATATCCCTCCAAATCATTTGGCTGTACCCTGAGCATAAGTGGGCCAGGCTTAGAGGAAAGCCTTTCTATGATATGGGGACAGAGAACTAATTGGTGTGGGAGACCTTATCCTCAACCAGATGGTTCACTTGTTTTATTCATTTAATCTTTTTTGCCATTTATCAAGACTGCACTCTTATTATCCTGTTTACAGGAGAATCTCTCCAGGAGCTTAAATAACTTACAAAGCTCTAATGAAATAAAAATGTAATGGTTATTTGACAGCCTTTTAGCTTCAAACCTTTTTTAGGTAATAACTTTCATAGTTATTACAAACTTTTCCCAAAGCAGGTACCCATCCTCACCCTGGCTGTGCACCCCATCCTCTACAGCACCCCTCCCCCTGAAAGAAACCATCAGAAATTCCTGCATTCAGAGTCATACATACCTGCCTTTCAACCCCAGATCATTACCCATGAGCCACAAGAACTTCAAATGCCTCTACATGCTGTTGTTCCACCTGTCAAAGACCAGGGGGTGTGAAGACTACCTGACATGAGGTGGGCCTCAAGTGTGGCACACACGGACATACTCAGCAAACTCCCTCACTGTACTATGCACCAGGGGGAAGGCCAGATTCAACCCACAACCCAAGATATCAGAACTCAAGCCTTTCCTGCTCTGCCCAGAATCTTCAGTTTCCCAAAGAGAACACTGAAAGAAGAGCATGGGACCCATAAACAAACCAGCATTGTAAAGAATCTGCCCACATCAAAAAACAGGCAACAATAAGTGCTGGCATGGATGTGGAGAGAAAGGAACACTCTTACACTGCTGATGGGAATGTAAACTGGTCCAGCCATTATGGAAAGCAGTGTGGAGGACCCTCAGGCTAATGAAAATGGAACTGCCATTTTACTCAGCAATCGCTCTTCTGGGAATCTACCCAAAGGAGACTTCAATGTGGGTACAAAAGGACACCTGTGCTCGGATGTTCATTGCAGCACTGTTTATAATTGCAAGGACATGGAAACAACCCAAATGCCCCAAAACAGATGACTGGATGAAAAAAGATGTGGTATATATATACACAATGAAATATTGCTCATCAATTAAAAATGACAAATTTGATGAATTTCTTGAAACATGGATGTACCTAGAAGAAATCATACTAGCAGAAATGAGTCAGAAAGAAAAAAACAGAAACCAAATGGTTTCACTAATATATGGACAACCAAATGAAAATACACAATGGGAAGGTGGGGACCAGTTGGAGTGGAGTGGTCAGGGAGGGGAAGTGGTAGGTGACCCCTGGAGATTAAATGGAGATTAAATAGATGTGAAATATATATAAATAAATTATTTTTTAAAAATTCTAAAAAAGAATCTGGAATGTTAACAAGAAAGAAATAACACTAGCAAAGCTGTAAGTTTGTAAAGGGAAGCATGGCCCCATATGTTACATGGACCATGGAAATTGCCCAGCATCTAACTCAATAGTGCATAGTTTCAATGTGGGAATGGCTGAGGGGAAAACAATTGTGAGTCTCTAGTAAACACGTTTGACTGGGAGAGCCCTGTGTAGCCTATCTTGGAACACAATAGTAAAAATGCGTAGCATCCAAAATGCCTTCTGTTGGGGCTTTCTTTTTCAAGCAGTTCAAGCAGTATATAAATGCAAAATAAACTTTAAATTTTTGTAAATTATTTGTCATTATAAGATGAAAGTATTTGGAGCTTTGCAGTCAGTTTGTTCGTCACTTTTCTACCAAACCTTTATCAACTTTGACACTGAGTTTAAAATTAAGAAAGGTACACTCTTCTACACAGTGCAGCAGCTAAGCCTGCATTCATCCACCAGAAGCAGACACTTCAGCAGAGCTGAATGGCCTTTGTCCATGTACCATGGCATGGCATGAGGAGCATCCATCACTCTTTCTACACCTGCCTCCACTGTTACAAAGGCAATAGTGGGACCCAAATACCCTGTTAGTTGTCATTGCCAAAGCAAGCCAACTGGGCTGCCACCTGGGGAGGCCACTGCTGATTCAGGGGTAACACAAAGCCCCCCAATTTGGGTCTAGTGACAAGGAAAGTGATAAAGATGCACACTTGCAGATTATTACTCTGCACTGTAAAATTAAATAGAACAGCAGGAAATGAAGAAGACAGACAGGCCTTAAGAAAGGTAATCTGTGTCCACTAATGGATTTTTCTGTGAAGATCATTCAAAACTTTTTACTAGTCTTTGAATCTGTGCTGTGTCCTAAGATACAATTTCATGTAGCATCATTATAGGAAATAGCACTCTCCTAATTTGTATATTTTTTTTTACAAAGAACTGTCAACTTTGGTGACTTATTTTTCCACTTGAATAAGACCATTAATCAGGTTTACAGGTATAACATGAGTTACAGAATAATACATTAAAAGGTAAATGGTTTCAACTTGAGGTGTTCCACTATTTTTTTTTCAAATTGTGTGCTGAACCTCTCAAAGTACACTCATAAGACCAGGTTGAGGTTCTTTCACCTTGTCCCCAAAATGTCCTTTGCTCACCATGGTAGAGAGAATGGCCCCCTAGAGATGTCTACGACCAATCCCTAGAACCTGTAATAAATTCTTCAACTTGGCTAGAGAGACTTCACACTTGTGATTAAGGATTTTGAGAAGGGGAAATTATTCTGAATTTCCCAGTAGGGTTCAATGTCATCACAAAAATGGTTAAGTGAGAAGAGCAGGCAGGGATGTCAGAGGCAGAAATATGATGATGGAAGCAAAAGTCAAGGGTGGGTACAGTTTCCGGATCTTGAAATGGAGGAAGGGGCCACAAGTCAAGGAGTGCATGGCACCTCTAGAAGCTGGAAAGGGCTCCCCTCTCCGACTCTGGAGCTTCTAGAAGGAATATAGACCCACCAACACCTTGATTTTAGCAGACTGAGAATCATTTCAGACTTCTGACCTCCAGAATTTACATTATTTATGGGCATAGCATGAGATTCAGTTTCCTGGGCATGATAATATAGTTCAGCAACATTCATGTCTTACCTTCCTTCTCATCCCATATTCCATCTCTCCTCCACATACACACTGTGGCTGCACTGACTGAAGCATCCATTCCTCCAGGAAGTCTTTTCTGACACCTGCCCCATGACCCAGAAGAGGTAAGGTATCTCACTTGGTTTGAATTTCTCTCAAAGCATTAGTCACACTGTATTATAATAACTGTTTGTTCACCCACCTCCCCTATGAGATGATGAACTTCCATAGGATGAGAACTGTGTCTTGGACTATTATTTTCCCCTGCTCTCAGCATGTGCAAGAAGCGATCCTTTAAAATATTTCTTAAATGAGTAACTATTATTTCCAAAGCTTTTAGTGATTCATCTCCTCCTGAAAACAAATCATACTCATTTTCACCTCAGATAGTAAATAGCCATTGAGTGAATGAACAAAAGGAAAAATGCTGTCAAAGTAAAGTACCCTTGTCCATGAATCATATCAGAGAACAATATTTCATGGTGACCAGCTATTGTAAGTTCCCCATGTTCCCCTAAAGACCAGAATATCAACTTCATTCTAGACAGGCCTCTCTAAGTTACCTCACCAGCTACTTCTGGGTTTAACACATGTTTACCAATGTTCATTTTGCTCAAATCACCCTGTTTTAGGTTATTCTGTGCACAGAAATATCACCAGAAAAGGCAATTTGTATCATTTAAGAAACTTGAAATTTTTATCTATATTAATAAAAGAAAAAAAGTTAGCAAAGCAAAGTAGCTATTTTTCTGCAGGAAAGAGAAAAATACCTCATTGAGGGATATAAAATTCTGAAGGGAGAAAAAGCAAGATTTTACAAGACTATTTGAGATAATGTCAAGTACAAGAACAAAAGAACATAAACTAAGACTCAAAAAGGGTCAGACCCTCAAGGAATTTAGGCAGAATTTCTTTAGAAATAGAGAAGGAAGTTTATAGAGTAAAATGCAGAGGGTTGAAATAGACAAAGGCTGTTGTAAATATATTTGAAGCTGTTAAATCAAAATTGTTCCCTGAGTTATACTCAAATCATAGATCATAGCTTCCATTTTCCCCAAACAGAGTGATTTGAGTTGAGAAATCGGCTTTCTTTGGGTGGTGTCATTTTTATCTTCTTTCTAACTTCCTTTAAATCGGTCCTTTAATTTAACCATTTGGCCAGGCCTTAGGGGAAAGAATCCAGGTAGTCTGCTCTCCCAGGTTACTGTACAAAATCATGATCTCACAGATGAGAAAATCAAGATGTGGGCATAAAACTGCCATAGACTGGGCAGTGGGTCTCTCACTGGGAAGACTGGAATTTGAAGCTATTATGTCACAAAGATGCTGCTATTGAAGCGAACCCTGCAATGGCAATTCTTCTTTTCCATCTCAGAAATGAGACTGACATGATGAAATTCCTGCCTACTCAGGCAACCACTGCTCTTACTGCTTACTTTTTCCATGCAATAACCCTTAGTTCAGAATAGGCCAATATTGTCTGTGCCATTGACTTAACTCTGAGTCTTGTTAAATTAGTGGACTGTTCAGCATGTGTGATGTATTTTCTGGGGAAAGAAATCATTCCTCGAAGGGATATATGAACTCACAGCAGTAGGATGAATGCAGGTTAGATGGGTGCAGCTGCAAGTTGGTGGGGCGGGGGAGCGGTGAGCTGCACAATGATGTGAGAACACCACGTATCCCCAACAGAGGTCTGTGTTAGGAACATGGCAACAACTTCCCAGTATATGGCAGCTAGTTAGAACATAGTCAGAGGTCAGGCTACTTGAAAGGACAACTCAAATCAAAGTTATTTAAGGCAAGAGTTACAGACATCAGAGTGGTGTGGATGGAGGTAGTGAAGTCAGAACAATGATCAAGCCATCAATTAGCTTCTGCTCTGAAATTAAGAGTCTATCTCCAGCTTTTGAAGTGTATGTTAAAATCAAAATTTAAATAAAAGGGCATTCTATCAGATAAGTGCCCCAAAATTTCAAAATATTTTATTTTTACAAGGGTGCTGTAAAACAGACTTATACTCACTGGCAGGGGCATAAACTGTGCAAACTCTCTGCAAGCATTCCTAAATCACTTCTTCAACAAATCAGAGCACCTATAACATTCTCAGACACAACTTTTAAATCCAGCTTGTGTCCTAATCACCCTTCTTTTCCCCAAGATCTCTTGTTCCCCTTTGGCTTCTCAGAGCATTTCATCACTGATGATCCACCCTCTCCAGACAAAGATCAAGGATACAGACCTTCTCAATGTCTTTTTTCCTCTTTCAGAATACATTTGTATGATGTTTCATACTACTATCTCAACACAGAGACAGTGAGTAAACTCAGAAACATTAAACTTGAATAAATTTAACTACTCTTAAAAACAAAAATATTTTTTTCATACCATTTGAACCCTAAACACAAATCAAGTATTCCATCAGGTACTCACCTGAAAACAGTGATCTATTCCAACATGTCCAGTAGATTTGCTGCAAGTATTTTCACCACATAGGTCATTGACCATAAGGAAATTCTGCCATAAAAAAAATTGTAAATATTAACACACAACATTAAAGAGTCAAGCATTAAAGATTCAGGATCTAATGCTGAATGTAGGGTCTATGTTATGAAAAGAAAATTGTTGTAAGTCTCTTCAGATTTCTATGAAAGCAAAACAGACAAGAGATATGCTGCTCATCATTTTATGTAACATTTAACTGCTTGTACATATTTGATAGATTCCAATATTCCATTACACACCCACTCCTTTTTCACCAAACCATCTAATCTAGATTCTGTGTCACATACCAAAATTCTGTCACATTCTACACTATCAAATAACCAAAATATTTACAGTTTTATTATACTTAACAGAAATCATGTAACCACACAGGGGTGAATAGAAGGAGCTTGATCCTTCTTTTCCTTCTTCCAATTTCTAACAGTGCACAATAAATTTGGGAAAGAAGCGTTAGACAACAAGGGTTATATCTAAGTCAGCTAAAGAATTGAGAAGTAATGCTCTTGAAGATTTGTGAGTTGCCAGGCACCTTTTGTGCCATAGCTTGGTAAACTTTTAATTTTGACAGTGGGAGGGATGACTGCTTGCAGAAGGTCTTTCAAGCTGAGTTGTATTGTTTTCTAGTATGATATGTGTCAGTCAGAAGCAAATGTGACACCTGTCAACCAGCAATTTTAACATACATGCCAAATTTGCCTTGTGGTCAGTTAGTTAAGTAACGAAAATGTTTGCTTACAAAAATGTCTGTGATGAGAGACTTAGAGAGAATCTACCTAGAACCTATCCCAATACTGAGGGAAAACTGTGTTGTCTAATTACATACACACAAAATCATATACAGTGGAATTTATGGGCAATTGACCTTAGAATCTGACCCTGTGCCCAAGATGCTCCTCCAACTGAAGCTCAAACCAACTGATGCTGAAGAGCTAATGGCTAATAATACATCATGTTGATTCCTGTGCAGGGATATTTGCATTGTAAAAGAGGACATTTGGAGGAGCAATGCTTTTTCCAGAAAGAATAATGCTGCTGTGGGTGCAATATTTATTAGAGATGTGCCTTTTTCCCAACCTTTTACTTTTACAGCAGATTTGGAATTCTGTCACCTTCAGACTTATTCAAATAACTGGGCTGGTTCCACAAAGTGGTTCATAGGGTCTGGATGCCTTTTCCTGTAGATGCATAGGCTTTGGAAATACTGCTAAAACGACTGGGTTGAACCCTTACCGTGTCAACCCTTATCACACATCTGTCAGGAGCCCAGCTATAGAAACCTATTCATAAGTACTGCTTCATGTGATCATCATCACTTTGTGAGATAGGTCATGTAACTATTTTTATAAATGGGGAAACTGATGCTCAAAAAAATTGCATTTTTGCAGTTGGTCTAAAGCAAAGGTTTATATTCAAATCTGACTGACCACTGAGGCCAATAGCATCCTAAGTGACCTGTCTATAAATATTTGATATCACTTAAAATCTTTGATGTGAGCTACAAAGTTTCAAGGTTCCATATGTCATACTTGTAATAGGGATGACTAATCTTTCCCTTTGTGTCTGTATCACTTAGATTGTAAAAAGCATTTTCAGACATATTATCTCTACTAACTGTCAAAACATCATGAGGCACAGGACAAATATTATCACCCTCAGTTTTATAAGTAATAAGATCGATGATCAGAGAGGGTAAGAACTAAGGTGAGACAATTGGGGAAAGAGGGACAATTCTGTAGCTGGGAACTGTGGGAAATGAAATCTGGCCCATCCTGGGAAATACCACTAGGACCAGGCCTGATGTTTCCATCAGCCTTGAGCAGCCAGCCTGTAGAAAAGCCACAAGAACTGGTGGCTCTGATACCAAGAATAGCGAGGCAAGATTCGCCTTGAGAAGCCTGTCTCTCCTTAGGAAACTATTTATGGCTCATGCTGGACAGATTGGAACATTCCAAACCCATACCACAACTTGAGCCAGAATTTAAAATATTTCTTTTGTATTTCCATGATGTTTTTCTCCTTTCTAAAGTCTTTCATTTAATTGAATATCTGTCTGTTCTTATCCCCCTCAGTTACATTCCAAAGTATAAAAGTTACATCAGGGAAAAATGTCTGAGCTTGTTCTCCAAGCTGCAGGATGCTTGTATCCTACCCAATTTCAGATTCCTCCAGAATATCTGTGTTTTTAAATGCTGTACTCACAGCCAAGGAGAGATTAGATGGCATTTGGCTATATATCCAAGAGCATACAAATTCCATCTTCTCCATGGGGACCCCAAGACAGAAAACACACAAGGAGAAATAGCAAGAGTGAAACAAAATATCAGTTTTTTATTAGCCAGATGTGAGGATCTTAAGATACATTCTACTTCTCATACACTGGTGTGGGCCATAGGGAAATCCCTCTGACCATTATTCTATATTTATTGTTCCAGGAATAATAGCAACAACCTTGGATACCCTCCCTGGAAATTTTCCCTCTGTCGATCTGCCAACACATACCAAATCATATCTTCAGAGACCCCAAAAACTGAAATTCCAAATATAAAGGGAACAGAATGCCATGACCACAGAGCTACAACAGGGCTTTGTCTGGGCAGAGAGAACTATCAGGCTATCAAGAAATCAGAAGAGAGCTGAGAAAACTTTTGCCACCAGATGGGAGAAAGCACGTATATTAGTAAATCTCCCCTAATGCAATGGGAGGTCTGGGGCTAAAGGCAAAGCCAGGTGTGTAAGTGAGACCCACAAACCCTCAACACTCAGGGCTGGACATGCCAGTCCAAGATTTAAACAGATGGAAAGCTCCTCTTCTGTCCTTGAGAGGACAGATAAACATAATAAAAAGGAATGTGATGCCTGCTTTTTAAATTTCTCTTTTCAGTCACATCTTGGCCATCTATTTCCTAAATGTTACAAGAGCTTAATGCGACAATAATTCAATATGCAGGAAGATGTAGTCAGCCCTGAATCCCAGGATCCAATAATTGAAGCATATACCACTGAGGTTTTAGTTATTCATTCGAGGGTTCTTTTGGGGCCACTTTTCTATGAAGTTGAAAATTTTCCAACCCCAATCTTGCTGATTCCATGCATTAAGAACAACAATGCAGCCACATTTCACTTCCAAAGGAATTTGTTATACCAAGGGTGATTATTATATTAATATCTGGAAGCTCATAAGTTGGAGTTTAAGGTATTTAACTTATCCTTTTTTTTTTTTCAAAGTGTGAAATAGCACTTTACCTATTGCCTTTATCGCCCATGGAATCACAATGCTAGAAAGCAAACAGATGACAGGTTTTATTTCTTAGGTAGCCTTGAATACAACTCACTTCATGGAATCTTAGACTTTGAGATGGTGCTCTAATGTCCCAAACTGGTTGTCTCATGTGTGCTTTGCTTGGCCAGCACAAGGTTTTTACATTTTAAAGATTTGTTGCCAACATTAAAGATCAAGAAGTTTCTCGGGGAAAAAGTAGGAGTCTTGGCTTTCCTTCTAAAACCAGAAGCTCTGGCCATGCTGCATTTCCTGCGTGGGAGGAGGGCTGCTCCATAGACGGAGAAAAGGAGGCCCTCAGCCCTACCACGCAGCCCCCGTCCTCCCAGCAAAATGGGGACATTTGAGTTTGTGACCCCCACTCTATTGCAGTGGTTCTCACCAGAAGGTTCTAGTCAGAATCTTCCGGATAGGACTCTTCCCCTGGCCCCCATCTCCACCCCAAATTCAAATGGAAAAGCCCTGCCTTGAATGTCATCCAGTCCATCAGTGACATAGAAATGATGGGTCATCCCTATTTACATAAAACATATTAGTTAGTGTTCCACTTCTATCACTGAGGCACTAACAGATTCTATTGCAAAGTGTTCTCACAATCAAAACCTCCCATCAATTTGCCTCATACATTCAAACAACCAATGAATACAGCAGAGTGGGGGGTGGGGTGGAAGAAATGTCTCAAGTCAATTAATTTCACACTGATTAAACTGGCAAAGTCTTTTAGTCAAAATAGTCAAAGCTGCAGCTATCACATGTGGTAAACTTAGCTTTTGCTGATTTATCCAAAGTCAAGTTTTGATGTTGTAGACTTGCCAAAAAAAATCTTTGAAATGATGGGAGTGTGGTGAGGGGCAGAGCATTCCTCAGCCAAAGCAATTAGTTCTATGAGTTCATTTATATGAGCGCTGATCATGCTGTCTTAAAATAGCCACCTGGTGATAAATTCAGAAGCAGTCTGTTCCCAGACTGGCACTGCTCAGAAGTGTGGACCCCTCACCAGTAATATCCACATCAACTGGGACCTTATAAAAAAATGCCAGTTCTCAGGTACCAGTCCAAGGCTACTAAATCAGAAAATCTGGGAGTCCAGCAATCTGTGTTTTAACAAGCCCTCCAAGTAATTCCATTATGAGTTAACTCTTGAGAACCATGGATAAGGTTTTAGAATCTTCTGGAAAGCCAAAAATATACAGATTCCCCGACCCCACTCCACATATGTTTCCAACAAACTCCAAGGTGGTCCTGTGACTTTGGCCAAGGGACACACTTCAAGTAGCACTGTTCTGGGCTCATGATTCTCAGCTCTGACTGCCCATTAGATCACCTGTGAGGGAAAAAGAGTGAGAAAGGGACTATTGTCCAGATCCCACCCAACGTAACTGAACCAGGAACCTCTAGGCATATGGCCAAGGCCTTGGTAGTTTTTAAAAGTCTACCAGATAATGCTAATATGTATTAAATTGAGAACCACCACCTTCATATAGCTGACCCTGATCATAAACTTCAACTCCTCAACATATTCATGTACTCATTTATCTTTTCTCTGGAAATGTTTTGACTATTTCTGTCTCAAAAGCCAGCCACCACCAATAATCTCAACTGTTTTAGTAAAGCTTTTTAAAGAGCAACCTCCATCAGTTTCATACAATCGTCCCCAGCTGTCATTTTCTGATCCATGCTCGGGTTCATTTTTGAAGATGGTGTTATTTGGGGATAACTGCAAATAGTGTCAGCAAATTATTTCTGCCAATAGGTAGAATCCATAGCCCTGAAAGTCAGACATCCTCAAAATAGCACATTCCAAGGTAAAAACTAAATGCTTTGGCTGAGAAAGAGACACACAGATGTTTAAATAGTCTTAATACCAATGCAAGTTCCAAGCAGTTTTAACAATTACAGAAGAGATTTGTTCAACCTATGACCTAAAGTCAAGGAAGGAATCAAAATGGTAGCAGGGGTTGAGGGGACACCCAACCCCAATACCTCCTTAACCTGGTAGTGAAGGCAGGGACTGCAAGAGGAGATCACCTGTCACTGTCTGAAACTACCTATGGACTTTAAAAACTTGTTGATAAAAAGAAGCATAGGAGATGCCAATATTTGCCCAAAACATCTCTAAAAAGATTTCTAGAGAAATAAAGAAAAATGGATCAAAATATGTGAAGACTTGAAGTTTTCCCTGAAGTATATGCATATTCATGTGTAGTAACAGAGTAAAAAGACACTTTGGGAGAAAACATTGATAAACAAATATTTTCCTAGACAAAGTGGCAAGTATATTTTAGCTTCATAAAAAAAAAAAAAAAAAACACTTGAAAGAGGGGGAAAATTTTTTTCCCATTTTAGCTTTATTAGAACTAGAGACTATGTCTCCCTTCAAAGCCTATCCAGGCTCTTTCGTCATGTCTGAGAAACTATTGATTCCTCTATTAAATTGTGCTATATGGAAAATCTTGACAAGAGCAATAGCATTTATTAGACTAACAAATATGTTAGTTGAGTCAGCTTTGGAGACTTCTAAAATCTATTATATAACAGCAGCTCTTTTTCAGAGACCAGGATGTATTACAAAGACCAATTCTCAGGACACAGTATGACTAATTTACTTGCACATTGCAAGAGACCATTATTTCTTAGGAAGAGTAGAAAAATTATAACCTTCAACTTTGGGGAAAATCACCAGCAGCTGATGTGTCTATACTGAATATCTCAACAAGCTGTTTCTAAATTCCTTAATATTTCCAGCCTCAGCATTTTCTGACACTAAAATTTTTACAAGGGGAAAGAAGCAAGAGGTGAAACTACAAAGAAAAAAATTGATCAGTAGTTTGAACTACTTTTTGAAAAAAATAAAAACAATATGTGTAATCACCAAACACTCCCTCTGCTGCTCTTTCAGACTTCCATTTTTCACACTCCGTAATTCCCTCTTCATCCTGTTTCTGTTCCTTTTCATCTGTGAGCAAGAAGCAAGGAAAGCAGGGTCTGGGTGAGCACTGGCAGATTCTGTTATGATTTTTTTTCAGAAGTCATCCTGTTCTACATCCTCCTCACCTTCTTTTTTCACCTAAGTTCTCTTCCTTCCTCCTTCTGTCGCTCCCCCTGTATCCTCTCCCCCTACTCCTCTCTCCAGCCACTGCCCTGTATTCTCTCACTCACATACAGCAGAGGTTGACTAAAGACTGCTGGTGTGCTTGACAATCAGCTTCTTGTCCGGTTGTAGACCACAGTACCCTCAAATATTACATCCTCCTCTGTAGCCATACACACTGTCCTCCCTGGCAAGCCAGATATCCCAGACTTAAAGGCCCATAGCTTTAGGCACTGCTTGAGACTTCACCCTGTTCACCCATACCCTTTGCAAGGAAGGGAACCCAGAGGGAGAGTCTCACCTGGCAGACACAGTAAAGTGATGATGGTGATTGGCTCCCAGAGGCATGTGCTTCCCATTTGTCTGCATCATAAGTTCCTTTCATGTGTTGAAAGGGTGCCCCCAGCAAAAAATAGAAAGCAAAAAGCAGGTGTTCAGGCTCCATTAAAGCACCCGAGGCCTGTGACCACTTGAACCACTTACCTGGCTAGTACCGGGAAGACAAACTGAATACTCCTTACAGCCAAGGTGAGCGGTCGGTGCCCAGGTCATGTGCAGAGAATCAAACCTTGTTCCACTGCTCACCCAGCCACACTGATCCAAGCTGACAGTTGCAATGTGCTGACTTCTGCAGGGAGAAGGTACGTTTCTGCATTGCCTGATGTCTCTAAGTGCAAGACAGCAGCCTTGACCTTTGTTCATTCTTTTGGCTTCTGGACTATGTGCTCAGACAACAGGAGGATTTTTCATAAGCCTCCAGTGGAGCCAAAAGGAGGAAGAAAACTCATTGTCTTATCTACATCTGGACAAGAAGCTGATTGTCAAGCAGACCAGCCAGCCATAGCATCATCCTTAGTCAACATCTGCTGTGTGTGAGCAACAGAATATAGGGCAGTGGAGGGAGGGAAGAAGGTGGAGAAGACACGGGGGAGGGACAGAAGGAAGAAGAACTAGAGCCTAAGTGAAAAAAGAAGATGGGAGGCATGGAGAATAGGCTGACTTCTGGAAAATAATCATAGTAGAGTCTTCCAGTGCCCATTCAGATCCTGATCTCCTTTACCTCCTGGAACTTTAGCCCATGAAGCAATGACACTCCCAGCACTTGGGCGGGTTCCTTGTCCAGACCAGAGCAGATTATAGTGACATGGGGTGGAGGCAGCCTTTGTTGCTCTGGGGACTCAACCTGGTCAGAGGAACCAGGAGTGCTACAGATGTGCAAGACATTTGCCTTGGAGTGTCTCCAGATCTGTACCCTATTTTCCTTACATGAGATAGAAATTTTGTCATATTAAACCACCAATGTGTAAAGGTGTTTTAATATTGCAGCATAACTTAACTTATTCTACTTGATAGAAAACAAAGAATCATGAGTAGAGAAGAAATGGGAGCAGAGAAGAGAAGGTACTTGGGGAAGAAAATGCACAGGTTGACTGCAACAGCTCCTCAGGTCACTGCCTCTCCCTTTATTGAGCTAGCTCCAGGAGTGTGGAGAAGTCAGGGCTTCCATGGATTAGCAGTCATCTTCTTGCCAAAACAGAATTCCTGTAATGTACATGTATTCATTTATTAAATGTTTTTGAGCAACCACTAAATGCTGAGCATTGTAGCTAGCACTCTGGATACAGAAAAGAGCAAGAAAAACACATTTCCCATTGGCACTTGCAAATTATTTTTTCCTCCCCTTTAGACACTGTGGGGAACTCCATTCCACTATGCCACCTGACAGAGACACAAGAATGATTTCAAACTTCAAACAGGCTGTGACAAGCTTGAGGAACGAAGTCCTCAGGCTGCACATGGCTGCTTCTACCAGGAAACTGCTGTGGAGCAGGGCATGAAACCCCTAGTCTTGGGAGCCAGTTTCCTTACCTCTGACCCAGTGAGGCTCAGATGACCTTCATGCACTCTCAACTCTGAAGACCATGGGAACAATAACAACCCTAACAATCGCACCTAACATTCATTGAGCATTTACTACATGCCAGCCACAGAGCTTAGATTACTGCATTTAGTTCTCACATTAACTTTAAGAAGTAGGCATTATCTGCCCCATGGTGCTGATGAGTAAACAGATGGAGGAGGTAAAGAAACTTAAATAAAACTATAAATCTAAAAAGTGTTGTCATCATGATCTGTGGGAAGGCTGATCAAGTCCTCTTAACTGCCTTTTCAGTAATAGTCACCATAAATGTATTTGTTACTGTGGTCAAAGGAGAAGGAAGCAGTATGACCAAGTAAATGTGCTCTTTAACACTCTTTGAGATGCTAATAGTCCACCCGCCCAAGAAACTTACAAGAGATAATGTATCTGCTATACACAAAATTTAATCATTATATTCCATCTTTTCTGAAATGAAGCACCTTTGTTCTGGTTGCATAGCATTCTTGGTCTATGTTCCCCTACTTACCTAGATATGGATTCCCAGAAAAGACAATTGTGAGTCTCCCCTTTAGATATCACCCCATCTCTTCAGCAACTGTGACTGTTGGTAAAATCCTGTGCCTCCTTTGTCCACATCAGACCAGTTAGGTTCCTACAGTCACTGCATCATGCCCACTTGCAGCCATAAGTCCCTGCAATCTTCAGGGCCAGACACTTCTCCTGAAACATCTCTACCCATCATTCTTTATTCCATTCAGTGTTGGCTACTTGTGTCCCTGTCTGTACTTAGAAATAATTAAGAAAGTAAGCTAGCACACAGTTTCAGACATTTTTCTCTAGGCTTATAATAGAACTGCAGACAAACTAGGTATTCTGTGAAACTTGGGGATCTAACTTTTTAATTAAAAAGTCTCTTCAAAAGAGCACTTAAATAGAAATTTTAAGTAACTGTCTGCCAGTTCCAGCTTCCATGTCTAGGAAGCCAGTAACAAGAAGAACTATATGCAGAGGAAACAAGATTTAAATTGCAATCTTGAGAGAAAAGACACCTTAAAAACATATAGCCAGGAGGGTGGGTTGCATTGTGCAATAGCACAGTTGGGCAACTTTATTCTTGCTGAGGAAGATTCTTGCTGTATGAAGCCATAACACAGTTTCATTCCTACTCTGTCTATATAGTGTCTGGTGCGATATCACTTTTAAAAATGTTTGTTTGTTTGTTTGTTTTACTGTCAGTATTCTTTAAACAAAGATTTTGCATAGAATCCAAATTTCAGACTTGTCGCAAAGTCAGAAGACCCTGCAAAACCCTGAACCTATAACCCCTTAGGGCTACAATGGACCAAGGCCCAAACGCTATTCACCACAGTTCTTTCCACTTCCTGTGTCCCACACACTGGTCCATTCATCTGTTTAAGTTACCTTCCTAGATCCTACAGACCTTTAAGTGACCCCCCATTGCTCAGCAAGTAGGGAGTATAACATGATCATGACACTTGGTTGTACTTGCACAGCATGTCTTTAAATCTCTGGTCTGTTCTCTTTTGTCTCCCTGTAACTAACTCTCTACTTGATGTTGCTACATTGGCCCTAATAGAATAAATCTCACCAGGAGTGTAACTTACTCCCAAAAAATATTATTGGTTATTCACATGCACACTCCCCCCACTTCTGAATTCCATATGCAAATATATAAAGACAGGAAGCAAATTAGTGGTTGCCTGAGTTGCATTAAGAATTTGGGGTGGGACAAATCAATAAAATGAATTTTAAAAAAAAGCATATATGATTTTGTATTTAAAAAAAAGGAAAAAGTAATACATCAAAAAACAGCTGATAAAGAATTTGGGGCGGGCATGGTGGTGCATGTCTGTAGGCAACAGCCTAGGACACTGCCCCCCAGGGCCAGGGATCGTGGTTCAAGTCCCACTGGGGGCCAGTAACGAGACCTAGTCCCCAAAAAATAGCTGGGCGTGGTGGTGCATGCCTGTAATCCCAGCTACCTGGGAAACTGAGGCTGGGGATAGCTTGAGTCTGTGGTAACCCAGGCAACGTGAGCCTGCAGTTCCATAGTCAAAAATGGCGAAACCTGGTCTCAAAAAAAAAATTGGATTGACTGTAAATGGACATGTAGGGTATTTTTGAGTGACAGAAATGTTCTTAAACTGGATGTTGGTGATGGTTGTGCTAATGGTAAAGGCACCAAACAGTCATTGTTAGTCATTTACTCTTAATAGAAGCACTAACAGCCACTGAATTGTACACTTACAACAGGGAAATTCTATGATCTATGAATTATACCACAATGAAGCTTTTTTCCTGGTAAGAAACAATCATTCTTTCTGTTTGGAAGAAAAATGACATTGGGATGCCCATTTCAAAGGCTCATATAAATAGGTGAAAAGTTGAATGGTGAAAGTTCAACAGGTGAAAGTTGATGGAGATTTGGACAATGATGGCAACCGTGGCGGTGGTGAGGCACGGCAGACCCCATCTACAAGGAGAGTAGAGAAAACTGGTCCCTCTGAGAGAAAGAGGAAGTGAGAATGATGCTCAGATGTTTGTTGGGAGAATAGACTTGCTCTTTGCCAAAATGAGGGAGACTGTGAGAGGAGATGGAACAGTAAGTTATTGGAGATAAAAGCAGTTCTTTTTTAGATATGTCAAGTTTGAGATGCCCACTATGATAGCTGATAAACTGAGTAGGACGGAGTATAGAAGTTCAAAGAGAAGCTGCTTGAGCAGTGTTGGAATAATCAAAGAAATTCCTTCAAAACAACCCATTGAACCAAGATTTAACAAGTGTCTCAGTTTTCTCATTGTGCAAGTTGCTGGTAAAATTCAATAGACAAAATTGTCAGCATGTATGCATATGCATACACACATACAAACATGTATATAATATGTATACATTATATATACATAGTTTATTTTTTGCTTATACTAACTTATATCAAAGTGTAGTACACTGTTAGTAGTTACTTTTAGGGTAAAGAGCCTTGAATTAGGAGCTGAGAGAAAAGCATAGATTATAGACTGCAAGGATTATGTTTCATATAAACTATTTTCACAAAGAAATAACAGCAAAGTCATAATGGGTTGGGGAGAATTTACATTGTACAGTTGTTAATCATTCTCAAATTAATGTATAGCTGAAATAAAACTCCAAATGGAAATTAAAAATTATTAAAAGTAAGATAAGCAATAGAAAGCAATTTGAAGGCCAGGCATCGTGGCGCATGTCTGTAGGCAGCAGCCTAGGACACCACGGCCGGACCCAGGGATCGCGGTTCGAGTCCCGCCTGGGGCCGGTAGCGAGACCTAGTTCCAAAAAAATAGCTGGGCGTGGTGGTGCGCACCTGTCATCCCAGCTACCTGGGAAGCTGAGGCTGGGGATTGCTTGAGTCTGTGGTACCCCGGGCAACGTGAGCCTGTGGTTCCACAGGCAAAAATAGTGAAACCTAGTCTCAAAAAAAGCAAGCAAGCAATTTGATTGTAAGTCTCTTGCCCCCTAGCATCATAAAACCTTAAAAGCTTAGACATGGAAATGTTCATAGAGCATACTTAATCTGAGCTACACTGACGAGATGGAGTTCACAAAACTGAGTGAACTTCCCACAAGCATTACCTAACTTTTTTATAAATATTCTATAAAAGTAGCTGTATACCTAGCTTTCAGAGCAAAATAAAAAAACATCTTTGTATGCTGCGAAACATATCACAAGAGAATAGCTGTTGATACTGAAATTTTTTTATATTATTGGACTTTATAAGAAAATAAAATAGCTTAATGAAAATCAATTTAGCTATATAAGTCAAAATATCAAATATACATATCACTGAAGTGATTCTTCTTCCAGAAATTTATATTAAAGAGCTATTTGCAAGTCTACAAATATTCTTTATATTTTGGTTTTATGGTTACTACTAATAAAACTATATAAGGTGTTATTAGTAACATAAATTGAAAGCAAACAAAATGTCTGTCGGTGTTTTAAAATAAATTAAGGCATACCATAAATGCAAATACTATATAATCATAAAAATAATGATGTGGTTCTTTATTTACCAATATGAACAGAAATCTCAGATACACTGTGAATTAAAAAAAAAAACCAGATTAAAGAAAAAATGGTTGAGTTTTTTAAATTGAAAGAAATTTTTAGAAATCTGGTATGTAGCATATTCTTGCTTTCGAATATTGAAATGTATGAGTGCCTTTGGAGGGAACAGAGGAAAAAGGGAGGAAGTGATAAAGATATCTGGAAGAATGCTCACCACGAGTTAATCATGGTTCTTCATGAATGTCAAGATTTGGATATGGGGCAAGGATGGAGGTCAGGCAGAAGGTGTGGGGACCACACAACCATAGTTAGCCTAGTTAGCCATATCAGCTGAGTCTGTTCCAGAAGACAGAGCAATGCTTTCCTAGGACTGGAAGATTTGTCTTGAAAGGAAAGCGGTGTGTGAGGGCAGCAGGGGAAGAGAATTCCAGAGGGCAGAGCTGAGGGAAGCCTATGAGGAGAGTGGGGAGAGCTGTGGCTCCTCTCACAGCTGGCGCTAACCATAAGCAATTTTGGTGAGTTCACACCAGCAGTTAAGCCTTAGCTCCCAGGAGCCATGCATCAGCCCAAAGTTCCTGCCCAAACACCTTCCTCTTCTTTTGGTTGATTTAAGGTTTGTTCATTCCTGTTGTCCTGAAGAATTTGTAAATGACAACCAACTCTTAAATCCTGCCTTCTGAATCCTGATCCCCAGGCTAACTCAGAAAGCACCCAACATCTCTGCTAATTAAGAACTCTGCAATGCTCTCTATTTTGAAGAAGCTTTGCCAAATCGATCAAGTCCCAAGTGTCACAAAACCTGCATGTCCCTCCAGGACCACTCATGCCCTTGAATGACCTCTGAAAAAGTCCCATGTTGCTTTCCTACAGGACCCTACTCATCACCTCCCTCTCTGCCATCCAGTGAGAAAAGCTGAGTACTTTCTCTTTTGTGACACCAATATTACCAACGCTTTGTATGGACTAAGTCCCTCCCTCTGTGCATCACCTGCCCACACCAAAGTCAGGGAGGTCTCTAGGTTCCACTTCTGAGACTTTGGCACTAAAGTATCGCTCAGTGTATAAACTGTTAGTTGTTACTGAAGGAAGGGTCTTTGGGAGTCACTGATGTCCCTTTGGGAAAATTTCCCAGTGAGTAACAGAAAAACAGCCCTGCCCAGCACAGAGATGAGGTTCGGTGCAATACAGTCAGAGATGGGTTTCAACACAGTCTGAGGTGGGTGTCGTTTTCAGCTTCCACCTCTCCAGGAGGAAAGCCCAGACCCCTTCGAGAGTCACTACTGCCAGCTGGGGAAGAAACCAGCAGCCACAAAGAGCACTGTGCAGCAGGCAAATATGATTCAGCCCACACCAATCCCCACCGCTTCCTCCATCAGCAAGTGTTTATGCCCAGGCTTGTGGGAGCCGGGGTCTGGGGCCCCGACTCCTGAGAAAGGTGGGCACTCACAGGGAGGGCTGTAATCATCCCTGAGAACCATTTCAAACTGTGTTACAAGCTAGCCCCGCCAGAGAAAGGGCCCCTACTTTGCTTTCTCTGTGGTTCTTAAGTCTCTTCAAAGCACTCAATTAAAAAATGTGGCTTCTATAAAACTCAGAGTGGACTATTATCCAGAAAACAGCTGCCATGTGATTAGAAACACAGGAAATGTTCTGAGGAAGGCGCTTGGTGCTATTAAGTTCTTCCTTTGCGTTCTAGTATGGTTCCCAGAAAATAAGGCAAGGGAGTAGTGTGAGCCTGTTTGTGTTTTCAAAAATGCAACCATGAGAGAAATACATATTCATTATAGAAAATGTTTGGATATGCAGAATATTAGAGAGAAAGTATTTTGACTCATAATCTGCACTCAGAATAACTCTTTAGTGTTTCGTTATCTACTTTGATGCCACATTTCTTCTCTTTCTTAAAAAATAATTGAGATCATAAAAATTCAAAATTTTCCCTTTTTGCTTAATGGTTCATTTTACATGTTGGTAAAAAGTCCTATAAATAAAATTTTAGTGGCTGTGTGGTGTTCAATATAACACAGATATGAAACCAGTCACTACAACGATCCAATAAATAATTCTATGATGAGCATCTTTGAGCCTCTCTTTCTGCATTTCAGATTATGCTTTGAAGACGGTTTCTGTGAAAGATGATTCTGTATTTGGTTAATTGACAACATAATAATGCTCACGCTTGATTTAAAGTTGTACCATGTCCATTGACTTGGTTTTATCTTGAAATAGTCATTAACAAATATTAATCTATTACAAAGGAAGGACTTTTCTATTATTTTTAACTCATAAGTTTTTTCCGAATTTAGAAATTGATTTTTCAATGTTGCTAATCCTAGAAAAATAAACATTTCAAAATGTTAACTAAATGTACCCTTAGAAGATGAAAAACTTAACTTTTTCCTACTTTTCATTTTAAAGCAGTTTATCAAATTTTCTATAAAATGCATGACACCGCTAATATAATGTTTCATAAAACAACATAAAATATTTAAATTACATTTAAATTAAATTAAATTAAATTTTTATTACATTTCTAAAGTAAGTTACAATAGTACACAAGCATTTTTATTCATCCTTATGCTTATTCAATGCCACACCTGAGAAAGAAGTTTGCATTCCAGATTTTGCTTTTTTTCCAGAGAATACTTTGTGAATAATTTAATCAAACAAGGAACACTGAAGTCATTTATAAAATATAGCATAATTGATTTAGTTCCACCTGTGTCGTTTGAATCAACTTAAGGCTACTTTGTAGTTCGGCTGCGGTAATAAAACACCGTAGACGGAGTGGTTTATACAAAACAGAACTCTATTTCTCACTGTACTGAAGACTGAAAGTGCCAGGCTGGGATGCAAGCATGATCAAGTTCTGGTAGGCTGTAGACCACTGACTTTTGCCATGTCTCACATGGTTAAAAGCAGAGAAAGAAAGCAAGCTCTCCTAAGATGTTTGTGAGGGTCCGAATCCCATTTGTAGTCTCCTCTCTCAAGATTTTATATAAGCCTATTTACTTTCCAGTGCCCCCCACCTCCTAATACCATCACTTTGGGATGTAAGGTTTCAGGCATGAAATTGAAACACATTCAGTTCATGACAACTACCAAACAACAAAGCCCATCTTTCCCCCACGTTAAACCTGGCTGCGTGTGAGCGCAAGCGCAAGCGCTCATTTAACAGTCTGACACCACCTCCCCTGAAATAGGCAAGCAACACTTGCAGAAGCAAAATTCTAAGTCAGGCAAATGGGCAGATGCATTGCCCCATCCCAGGCAAGTACTATTGTGTATGAATAATTTCTTTCTTCTAATCACAGCTATAATTTTTGACTCATTTTCTTTTCATTTTTGTTTTTAGATACTTAGACTGCAAAACCATTTGGCTCCTTTCTCACAGAAATAGGTAGATCTGAAATAGCTTGCAAGTTATTTGGAAATTATGAATTCACTGAAAAATAAACTTTTTGTCTAATTTACATCACAAAACTTTTACACCAGAATCCCTCCTGCCCAGGGAGGAGGATATGATTTGGTTACCAAGTCACTTCCTGATTTAAAAAGAAGAAATTAAACAATGTTTAAAGAATGTAATAGGATATTTATTATTGTCATCATCATTGTTAATGGTAATAAATAGCAAAAGATAGCATCACAGGATTTTACAAAGCCTCATGAGCATAAAGTTTGGAAACAAATTTACTCAAGTGAAAAAGGAAAAAGGAAGAAAGGAAATTTTCACTAAGAAAATCCTGCGCAAAAAAAAATGTTTCTATTAGAAGACAGTGGAGAAAAGACTATTAGAATAAGAAATAGAAGAAACCTCATGTACTACATTGTTATTAGTATTTCTCCATGAAAGGTACAGTATTGCTTGTAGTTGCTGGAGGAGGGAGGGGAAATATACTTATTTCTAAGATTCAAAGAAAAAAGAAATATGAGAACAAGAAGTGCCATAAACATTCTGGCAGTTATACATATGAAGTCAAATATACAAGTTTCCCCATTTAGTCTCAGTAGGAAAATCCAGAGTTAAATTAATTACAATTTGTAGCAGTTGAGGCTTAGTAAGTAATGTTCTCATACCTGGGCATTTATATTTCTTTATATGTTATTCTATATTTTATTCCATTGTTTGCAGTTAAAATTAGATGTATTATTTTTGTATACCATTATTTTTAATGGCACGAGTCTCCAGAGAAAATGTTTAATTGACAGGTTCTAATATGACTTTCTTTATGCATGATTTATAAAAGTGTAGATAAAAATCTACAACAAAAAGCATTAGTGTTCACCTGGTGGAAGCTACCCAAATCTTAGGCAAGAGGCCAAGGAGAAGATATCTGCTAAAGGGTTATAATGACAAATGCAAATCTAGTAATTAAAAGCAAACTCACATTATCTTAAATACTTCATGCCACGCTTGGTGCTTGCTTCTTCTGCCTCTGTTGCCATGGAGATGAGGAGCAGCTGGCAGGCT
>PVHY01011565.1:45000-47494 GCA_004024945.1 Uropsilus gracilis
ACCTTATTTGCTGTTTACATATCAAAAAACAAAGATTATTTGCTTAAGGAGCAAATAAGAAGACTACTCATTACAGTAATCACATTTCTGGCCAACACCCAGAGGGGACGTAGGGACATAAACCTTCCCACCCGTAGAAACCAAGGAAAATGTCATGAGGGTGGTATGGGACATGGGCAAGTGACATGGACGTGTCACTAGCCTAGCCTTGTCAGCGCTCCAGAATCACTCCCAGAGAGCTGAAGCAGCAGTTACATGGCAGCATCTGTGCCATAAAGGTTGTGAAGGTTAGGACCCAGTTAGATGGCAGGACTGGCTGACCTTGGGGCTGAGGTCACTGGCGGCCATTATCCGAAGGGGCTGTGAGCAACGTTATAGGAAATGAACTCAAGGACGATAGCTGTTTTAGGGACTTTGTCACTGTAACATTGAGGCTCTGGCTATCAGAGACCAGAGCTTCCTGTTGTGGATACTGTTTGTTTTATCGCTTTTTGTTTTATCAAAGCCTCACAGAACATTTGGTGTGACAGAGACATTCTGCTTAGAGAGAGCAAAGCACAACGTCACGAGGATCTTCTGTCTCCAGATTAAGTTTCAGCAGCTGGTGGAAGAGATTCCATTACATGCTGGAAGCTGGACAGTAAATTGGCAGGTGCCAGGGAAAGAACATTAGAGTTACAAGTCTCACCATAGCTCTGGTAAGCAGTAATTGATAATAATAATAATGTTCAAGAGAAAAATGAGCTTCCTGTGCACAAGATAATAACTTCCCCAAAAAAGGAGGAAGCACAGGATTCCAGAGAAAACCACAGACATGAGGAAGCTCTAAGCCACAGCTGCTGAAAGAGGTGATTTCTAGAGGGTTGTTGGCAAATGTTGAGATGTGCATGGAGAAATATTTCGATAAAAGTGCTAAGAAAGGTTGAACCTAGGCTTGCCCACCTCCAAAACGCCAGGCTCCAGGCTCCTGCCAGATGATTTATCTGTTAGGTGCTCTACAGGAACCCAAAAAACCACACACAGTTTATATCCAAGGATGGATTTGTAACAGTCAAATTTTGGAACCTCTCTTTTTTAGGAGATAATACTCTGTTTCTTAGCTCCTCAATCATTTCTCTCTAATAAGAACGAATATCTATGTATCAGACATGTGGCTTTTGAGCTATATACTTTTCAATTTGTAACTGTTTCCACATTAAACATACTGTTTGTCTAATAGATGGGTTCCTTGTTTTTCTTGGTACAAATGAACAGAGGAGAGAGGAGCCACCAAGTGAAAAGTGGGCCAGGCCAAGGAAGCTGGAACAGGTCCAAATGGAGAGGAACTGGACAGGTGGAGGTCAGCACAAGCAAGTGCCCCACTTACGGCTGGAAAAATCAGAGATAGAGGTTGAGACGGTGACCAGAAGCTGAGTGAAGGAGGTCAGAGCATAAAACAAAGGAGTGCCCAAGCAGTTGCCCAGGGCAAGTCTCTGTCAATTGACTCATGAATAACAGAAGACAAGAGTCAACAGTGGCAGGGAGAGTGGAAAAGCCTGGCTGGGTCACCTGCAGGAAGGTATAGTGTCCCCTCTATGCTGAGGACAGACATATCCCATTTTGTTATTTAAGGGAAAATGAAAGATGCAGTTATTTATAGTGACATTCGCCTTGCACACTATCCTCCTCCTCTTTACTGTTCCTAAGGCAGAAGCATGGGTTGTTCCATCTAAACTCTGTAGGCAACTAGCTGTATGTATGCATCATTTAATGTAGGAAGTTATCCTGCTCATTGTTAACAAGGAAATTAGTGCTGCTCCTGATAGTGCCTCCCATTTAGCCTACTTCAGGGAAAACCCACTGGAGGGCCGGGAAGAAAAGCTCAAAATCATAGCAGTTACCATTTGAATCCTCACTAGTTCACAAAAACACCATCGCCTGAAATGACATCATCCTCAGTTCCACAAATGTCAATTTTAAAAGAAGGACAAGTAACCATCTATAATAAAGATGTAGTTGAGGATATTAGTCAGCACATTGCCCCTGTCCTCTTCAGGAGACATCATTCAAGTTGGTCTTAGCATGGTTAGCTGTGTGGGAAAATTGGTTTTGCTTTTACTTAGAAATATCATGAATTACAAAGCTTATCAGATTTTTACTCTTTTCACTAGCTGCTGAAGAGCTCAGGATCAAATTGGAAAGGCTAAATATTGTCTCTATCAGGCACTTAGACATTTTTAGTCTCATTTCTGGCTCCATTTTATATTCCTTCCCATTTTCTTTCTTGCTGGATGTTTGAAAAATACTTCTAATAATATATTTTATCTATATATATATTTTGATTTTAAATAAGATACTTAAATACTTTATGGAATGAAGTGGCAGAAGAGAGAGAAGAGAAGGAAGGAGGAGGGGAGAGGGAAGGAGGGAGATAAAGGGAGAGAGAGTACAATATAGAGATAAGCAATGTGAGTAGAAGAAGTACTAGTTCCTTCCTGGAGGATTCTAGAAGCAA
>PVHY01011566.1:0-47494 GCA_004024945.1 Uropsilus gracilis
GACTAAACAAGGGCAAACAGCAAAAAGAAAGGAGGCAAAGAGACCAGGGGAGATGTGGTATGGGGGGGTATTCCCATGGGGATTAGAAGTTATACAATCATATATTGTAAAATATGCAAAAATAAAAATTAAAAAAAATACAAAACACTAAGTAAAACAAACTTATTTATTTATCTATTTTGAGACTAGGTCTCGGTATTTTTGCCCATGGAACCGCAGGCTCACGTTGCCCCGGGGTACCACAGACTCAAGCAATTCCCAGCCTCAGCTTCCCAGGTAGCTGGGATTACAGGCACATGCCACCACGCCCAGCTATTTTTTGGGGGACTAGGTCTTGCTACGTGCCCCAGGCGGGACTCAAACTGTGGTCCCTGGCCCCCCCCCCCCATGGCTTCCTAGGCTGCCACATACAGGTATGTGTCACCATGCCCCGCCCAAAACAAACTTTTAAATGTTAGATAGCTCTTTTGTACAAGGTTAAGATCCAAGTCTTCCAAAAGGAGTGAAGGATGTGTTTCAGTACTGAGGGGGCCTGCATTATCAATACCATCATGCCATCAGTGTGACTGTCCTTGGAGCCAGGGCCTTCAGGAGGCCAGCCAGGTTAAATAAATGAGGTCACAAAGGTGGGGCCTAAGTCAACAGTACTGACTGAGGAGGGACAACCAGATATGAATCTCTCCACAGAAAGCACACACAGAGGGAAATCCACGTGATGGACAGGGAGGAGGTGGCCATCTGAAAGACAAGGGAAGAACTCACCAGAAACCAACCCTGCTAGTACTTTGATCTTAAGATTTCCAGCCTTTAAAAATGTGAGAAAATAAATTTCTGATGTTGAAGTCACCCAGTTCTTGCTATTTTTTGATGGGAGTCCTGGCTGACTACTACAATCACACGAACGAGCGAAATGGAAAATTCCAAGGAATGGAAAGGTTTGCTTCTGACTTGGCTATTCAGGTAGCAATTTTTTTGTTTTAGTTAAAGCTTTTAATGATAATTTACATATTTTCAACATGGATATGAAGTTTTTAATTAAAAGCACAAGCATGTAAATTGGCCCTAAACATCTCAAGCAAATTTAAAAATGCTTTGTTGGTAAATAAATTTAGGCTTACTTTTCAATTATCCAATTTTCCTTTGAACTTAAAGTTAATACTGAGTTGACAGTAACAGTGGATTTACTTAATGAGCTTTAACTATGCTTTTTCTTCAAGGTGAAACTGATTTTAAAGTACATGAACCAGTTTTGTCAATGTAGGTGCAAATAATATGGAGCACATTTTTTAAACCTCTTCAGTTATTGGAAAACTATTGTTTATTTGAAACTACTTGAGATTATAACCTTACTTTTCCAGTTCCAAGCTTTATGAACTTTTTTTTTTTTTTTTGAGACTAGGTCTTGCAATTTTTTGCCCATAGAACCGCAGGCCCACACTGCCCGTGGTAGCACGGACTCAAGCAATCCCCAGCCTCAGTTTCCCGGGTAGCTGGGATTACAGGCATGCGCCACCAGGCCCAGCCATTTTTTGGGACTAGGTCTCGCTGTTTTTGCCCCAAGCCGGACTCAAACCCCAATCCCTAGCCCCAGCCGCTTCATAGTCTGAAGCTTACAGGCACGATCCACAGTGCCCGGCCCAAGCTTTATGAACTTTAAAAAGATCAACTAAACATTAGCATCTGAGTTGAAATTGTGACTGCAGTTGTAAAAAGCATGCAAATATCAAAGACTTGGTACATAAATTTTTAAATCTAAGTCAATTATACTTTAATAAAAATACAAAGCTTTTATTTTTCATAACATTATAATTTAAACCTGGTTAAACATATTAAAGTGACAACACCTCAGTTATACAGCTTAAAAATAGTACTTAAAACTAGTGTCACCTATGTTTTCTTAAAAAAATCAAAGAAAAACTTTAATTATGTACGTGGTTTGCATTAACTTATATTAGGCAGTGTTGTATTAAATGTTTACCTAACATTGTGCTTGGGAAGACATGGCTCAAATCACTTTTATTTATTCATCTCTAAATTCCATTTAAATGCATTTTCCTTTCTCCCGTTTTGAAGGTCAGCAAAAGTTTCTAGTCATGGGAAGAATGGCTTACTCAGGTAGTCCCCTGAGAAATCCTTAAGTTGCCAAGAGTTAAATCGGTTAGGACAAGGTACAAAGCTTTTCTGAAAAGGCCAAATTAATTCAAGAGACAAGAGGTTACAAATAAGAAACAGGACTTTGACAGGGGAGAAAAAAAAACCCTCCAGACATTTTTTTCTAAAAAGGGACTCATTATGGGTTATGTAAGTGGATTGTGTACCAAGAATCAAAGTTGTTGTTTTATCCATTTGTGGAGAGGGACAAATGGAGACATCCATTCCTCAATTTTTTTTTAAATCCACAAGTAGTAAAAGGGACTGAGACCTTGACTGAACTATGGAAAATACAAAGGTTGCACAAACACAATAAAAATAACCAGAAAAGGTATAAAAGATGATTTTCTCATCAGAGAAATTATTGATTCAATTATTTTTTGCTCTGTCAGTAAGTACTCATAAGGTCCTTACAAAAGCAGGCCTTTCAGAGACAACATAAAGAATGAGTCACATTGGGGTTTGGCCTGGGAGGGGAGACTTCATGTAAACAAACTTAAAGGGACAGATTCTTAAACACTGTCATACAGGAGATCCCCAAATCACTGCCTGACTAGTTCCTACATGACAGCTAAGTTAAGCCACAACAAAAGGTATAGTGGAGACACCCCTATTTTCTACAGATAAAATAAGTGGGGAGTTTTTCTCGAACAAATATGAGAGCAGAGGGAAAAGAACAGACGCAAATGTTACCTGGAGTGTTCTCTTCACATGTTAGAGTGGCTGAAGCTTCTTAAAATATTTAAACCTAGCGAAGTACAGACAGCAGATGGATGACACCTTTTCCTTCTCCTCTGTTGCTATAAGAGCCTTATTATTTCCTCCAAGTTTACAAGCTTGGATGATACTTGCTGCCAATTCATTGTAAAACCAATGCCTTAATTGTGTCAAAGAGAGTTAAGACTTTTTTTTTTTCAGATGCATCTTCACTGATTTCTTACTCCCAGTTGTTTAACATTTTTTGAAAATTGCAATATTTCCATACCAATATTTATAGTTTTTCCTGAATAGTGGTTTTCTTAAAATTTCATCTGCTACTTTTTTCTTTCCTGCAATAATCAATCATCCTATCTGCATACAAGAATCTCCTCCCCTTGGTGCTTTATAGATAGTGCCCAGATCAAGTTCATTCAACTATCCTGTGTAATAACATGTATTTCTATATGAATCCAGATATTCCATAAGTCAGTGAAAGGCAGATGAGAGATGGCAACCATCAACAAATCCCAAACTATTACATTTTGAATGGGGGGGAAAAAGACATCTTGCTAAATTGATTTCATATATTCCCAAATAGTTAAAAGTTCCAGATAGTATATACTATTATAAATACACACACACCCATGCGCAAGCACAGATTTGTGGATTATAATGACGTAAACTAAAATAATATTTTCTATACATAACTATTGATTATTCTTTAAAAAAAAATCACCCAACAAAACTGAACTTGGTTTGAGAATACCAACCAAGGCAGATTATAAAAAATCTTTAATATTAATTATGTCTCCAAATATGTCAATCCAAACATGGCAAGAAGAGATTTCTGCCAACATAAACACCGTCTACAAAAGTCCTTCATTTTCTTCAAAACAGTCTTACAAAGTCATGAGAACTAGTTCACCTTAAACTCTTCAAAGACAGGTATGTGAGTAGCTATTTAGATAGAATATCTGGTAATTCAGAATTCAAATGAAATTAGGGAATCCAGGTTGACTTGTATTAAAACAATTCCTTTTTACCTTCTGCACATCTTAAGAACAACTATGAAGTGACTCCGTTCTAGTACTTAATGCCAGAATGAAAACAAGAGTTCACATCAGCTTAAAGTGGCTTCTTTGGCCATATGAAAACACTGGTTTCAAACATTTCCAAATGTGTTGAGACCAAGAGCTACATACAGTATCATAAAACCATCTTAATCTCAGTAATATCTAATATAAGAATATTTTATTAACAAACCATGAATCTATGTGGTATAGGATATCATCTTTTTTATATTTGGATAGGACACTCTTTACCTTTCTGATAAATTGTTTTCTTTCCAAACATTTTCTCCTCTGCCTTCTTCCAAACATTTTCTTCTATAAACACCCAAACATTCCAAATATTGATGAGGCAATGATATATCAAAAAAATTCTTACAAATTACCAAATAGAACACTGAAAGTGGTGTACTTAAATGATGATCTTAATTTTTACCAAAGCAACAATTATTACTTGAAACTTAGTTAAGAGTTTAGATTCTAGTCTATATTATTTTCCAAAGCTTTTCAGAGACAGACATAAATGGCCATCAGATCACCATGGGGATATTTTAACGAGAAGCCATTCATCCACTGCATATTGGCACTGCATATGTAATTGTCTGATACTTTCCCCACTCTGTGATGAGTCCAGTTTCTCAGTCACCACATAATTTACACATAAGACCATGTATATTGGTTCAGTTTGGTGGGAGCATGTCAGGCTTGAGTCCATGCTTTGCATCTGACCTTTTAAAATCAATACTTAAAATATTTTCATCTGATTTTCAAGTGCCCTGAATATTATTTCCACTGCTCAAAGACACTAACCAATATTCAGTCTCAATGATTTGTACCAATTCACAAGATTAATCTCTAAAAATGATGGCTCAGCAGGATATCTTATCAATGTGAATCCTGAGGAAACCAATCAAGCCTGAAGTAATCATTTTTCTTAAGAGATGCTTAAGAGAATGCTGTAAGGGAAAAAAATTCATATAGCTTTAAGCTGAAATCCTCTTCAAAAGAGGATGGGGGAGTTAAAGTCCAACCAGCCAATCAAAGATTCTGTTATGAAATGTGGTTTTTAGTTCACTTGAAATGCACCTAGAGTAGTAAATATTTATTGCAAGAGATAACTTCAAGCCAACTTTCACTTTCTCCTATTTTTAACAAAGGTTAAAATCCCTGCCTATAGATACGTGAGTTAACAGGAGCAAACAAGAGGTATAAGCCAAAAATGGCAACAACCCCCATAATCAAGGAAGCCAAGGGGAGTTTGTTTCTACTACAGCATTGTTTTCTATCTTCCCATTTCTTCAAATGTTGGAAAAACATTTTAGCATGAACCAGGCGCAGTGGCATACACCTGCAAGAGGCCTGGGATTATTTGAGTCCATGGGTTCGAGACTAACTACTTTGGGCAACACAGCGAGACCTGTTCTCCAAAAAGCAGTTGGGCAAAGCGGCAGGTGCCTATAATCCCAGCTACCTGAGAGGCTGAGGCTGGGGATCACTTGAGTTTGCGGAATCAGGACTAGCCCCAACAAAATGAGAGACCTAGTCTCAAAAAAAAAAAAAAAAAAAGGAATTTTAGCATGAAAATCTGTTACTTGAAATGATGATGTTTAACTGGAATTCAAAATACAATGAAGACGAATATGATAAGAGCCAAATAAAACCGAAAGCCCAAAAACCGTAGCATAAACTAAAATCAATTATGAGAAATTTGATTACAAGAATATGCTCTAAAGATGTATGGTATTTAAAGATGGAAAGAATTAACATTATTAAGATAACAACTCGTGGCAATCCAATTCATATGATTTCCTCCACCAAAATCTCAAGTTTTTGCAGAAACTTTTTTTAAAATCCAAATACTTATAGAATCTCACAATCTTGAAAAACCAAAACACTGAATCATACTTCCTGATTCAAAGCTCAACACAAAGCTACAGTAAGAAAAATGATGTTGCTGGCCTAAAGATAATTACAGAAATCAGAAATAAACTTTAGTATATACGGTTGAATGATATTTGACAAGGATGTCAAGACAATTCAACTGGGAAAGTGTCACAGGTCAGCCGCGATGTGATCAAATGGTCCCAAGGGAGAGAGTAAGGACTGACTCAAGAAGACCCCAAAAGAAGTGGCTCACAGCTTCTCTCTCTGGACTGTGGACCCCAGTTTATTTGGTGACTTTTATAGTCACCAACAATCAATCAACAACAAGGGTCTCACTGAAACTACTCAAAAGTCATGACCAAACGTACTCTACCTGAAGGTGATATTCCAACTAAGCATTCAGCAGCTTGTCAAGGCAGGCCAATAATGAGAGCACAAAAGCTCCCAACAGGAAAGGACAGTCTTTCTATAAATATTGCTGGGAAAATTGGATATATACACACATATGTAGAAGAATGACATTAACTTTAAACCATATACAAAAATTAACTCAAAAGAGCACATCAAAAATCTAAACAGAGCTACAAAGATAAAACTGCCAGAAGAAAACATAAGGGAACAAAATTAATTACATTTGAGCTGGCAATGATTTAGCTATGAGAGCAAAAAGCAAAGTCAACAAAAGAAAAAATAACTAGGTTGGACTACATCAAAATTAAAAACTTAGGTACATGACATTATCAAGAATGAAGACAACCCACAGAATCATTTATCTGATAAGGGATTTAAACTCAGACTATAACAAAAAAACCTGAAACATTTAAAAATGGGTGAAAGAACTGAACAGATAACTTCTCCAAAGGAGATATACAATGATCAAATGTAAAGATGTTTAATATCACTGATCACCATAAATTAAAACTACACTGAGGTACCATTTCAAATCCACTAGGATAATTATCAACAGAATGGAGAACAAGTATTAGTGAAGATGTGAAGAAACTGTTACCTTTGTGCGCTGGTCCTGGGAATGCAAAACAGTGTGGCCACTGTGGAAAACAGTTTGATAGCTCTCAAAAAGTTAATATGATTCAGTATTTCCACCTTTCAATATATCATACCCAAAAGAATTGAAAGCAAATCCCATACAAGTATATAGCTGCATTATTCACAAGAAGTCAAAAAATGAAAACAGCTCAAATGGTCATAAAGGGGTTAACAAAATGTGATGTACATATACACACCATAGTACATTTTTTTAACTTCAAAACATTCTGAAAACACTGAACATGCACAGACGTTCAACACTGCTAGTCACTAGAGAAATGCAAGCCAAAATCACAACTAAATACCACTGCACATCCAATAGGATGGTTATCATCAAGACAAAAGGAAAGTGCTGGCATGACAGGAAGAAATCAGAATCCTTGGTTTTTCCAGGTGAAATGTAATATGATGTAACACTGAAAATATGGCAGTTCCTCAAAAAATAAACCTAGAACTGCCACATTCTAGCAATTCCACCACCTCTGAGTGAAAAAGATGGAAAGCAAGAACACAGATACCTGTACACCACTATTCATAGCAATGTTAGTCACCAGAGCCAAAAAAAAAAAAAAAAAATAGAAACAATGCAAGAATAGGGTTGAACAGATGAATGAACAGATTAAGTGTTAGGATAAGCACAATGGACTATTATTCATCTTAAAAGAAAGAAAATTCTGAAACATACTACAACATGAACTTTTACATACATTATGCTAAGTGAAATAAGCCAGATACAAAAGGATGCATATTGTATGCTTTTACTTAAACGAGGAAACTAGCATAGGCAAATTCATAGAGGTTTACAGGAGCTGCAAGTAGGGTTTGCTATTTAATAGCCAATTTCTGTTTGAGATGAAAAGTTGTAGAGATGGACAGTGCTGATGGCTGCAAGTCATTGTAATGGCAATGTCACGAGCTAAACACACAAAAATGGCTAAGATAGTCAATTTTATGCTATCTATATTTTACTACCACCAAAAAAAAAAAAAAAAAGCCATCTATGGCATTTGAGTTCTACATTATGGGCAACTTATGTGTATCGTGACCTAGAAAAATGTAAATAGCTAAATGTAAACTCTATAAATAGGTTTTAAAAAGATACACTAGATTAAAATAATTTAAAGTCTAGAGGAGTTCTATCATTTTCCCAGCAACTCAAAAGATTTCTTCCTTCACTTACCATCTTAGGAACTATATCATGCTTTCTGCTGTGGTGGTATTTGTTTTTTTTTGTTTGTTTTTTGTTTTTTCACAGTGCCCTCTGCACAGGCAATTTAATTGTGTGCTAGTAATGATTATGAGGAACGTCAAATGACCCAATTACCAAGGAAAATCAACTTTTGAGCAAGTTATATCCAAAGAGTCTTTTAAATGTTAATCTGAGATACAGTTAAAAGGATGAAAAAGAGATCCATGGCACACTGTTTACATTATAGACAAATTAGAAATGCAAATATCCAGTTATAATGGAAGGAAATAAAATATAGAGCATATTCCAGAAAACATGGACAAGTTCAAAGACATTTCTTTTATTTAGGATTTCTGCTGCTGGCAATCCAATAATTCACATAAATTTCATTTACTCTAGTTGCTTTAAGAAAAAGTTTTGAAAACTTAACTCCAGCATTTTATATCCATTCCTTAACTTTTTCTACTTAATTGTATCCATGGAGAGCTCACTGAAGTTCAAAGACTCCTGAAAGCAATTTTACTAGAAAACCAAGAAAACACTACATAAACACAATTCCATCAAACAATTTGCTTCCTATTAATAAAAGAAGTACCTTCCTTATTTTTTTACCTGTTTTTATAAGGCCACAATGCAATCAAATAATCAGATTACGGTTTCAATACTGATGCAAATATCTACCTCCTGTTTGATAAGCAGCATGCTTGCTTGCCCATTAACACAAAATGCTTTGTGTATAAGCTTTAAAGTCAAAATTTAGTATTGAGAAGACAACGTAGAGGACTGGATAGTGTATATTTGTAAATACAGAGTTCAAAGTCCCAGACCATGAAGGGTGATTCAACGGAAAGCAAAGTTACAAAAGTTTTCTAATATTTGAGTTAATATTTAATTTAGCAAATAACCAAACCTTAAGGAAATTCTAGTTATTGCCAACTAAGTAATAAAGGTCAATCTTCCTAATGGGGACAACCAGAAAAGAAATATGAAACATTTTAAAAGCATTTACTTTAAAGTTATAGGGATATAAAAAGAGAGAGAAGACTTACTAGGTCAGTATCCAGGAGGTGACAAAGGTTCAAAAAACTTCTCAGAGGACACTAGAAGGTTCTGAAGAGCAGAGTGGTTGTTGTACCTCTGACAGCATGAAAGGGCTAAAGAGAAAGGCACTAGAATACAGGATTGGAGAGGGAGAGGAGAGACAACATACCTGGAGAACCTAACAGTTTACAGTGGATACCTCAAAGCAGGCTGAACCAAGAAACGTAATCCAGGAACCGACAGAAAGATATAAATTGGCAGTTCAGTATCCAATTATCTTAATCCACAAAATGAGAGCGCTATGGATGTCTCTGAGCTACAGGAAGAAGCAAGCATGGTGGCTCATGCCTGTAAGCAGCAGCCTAGGAAGCCACAGCTGGGGCCAGGGATGGCACTTCGAGGGGCGCATAGCGAGACCTAGTTCCAAAAAAATATAGCTGGGCATGGTGGCACGTGCCTGTAATCTCAGCTACCTAGGAAGCTGAGGCTGGGGACTGCTTGAGTCTGTGGTACCCCAGGCAACGTGAGCCTGCAGTTCCATGGGCAAAAATAGCAAGACCTAGTCTCAAAAAAAAAAAAAAAAAAAAAAAGAAGCAAGTGAAAAGCTCCTTTGACGGAAACATTATGCTAGGCTTCGAGTTAATCTATAAGCACTGGTGTAAATAAATGCCTGGTTCATAATCAAACACAGTTCAACAAATAAGACAAAATAGCATAAATGAAAACCAGCAAAAACAGACAATAGGCATATATGCACAGAGACCCCAGTTATTGGAATTATTCCTTTCAAACTTGAAGTATACATATCAAGTTCAAAGATACACATAAAAGGAATTCAACTTTGATCTACAATTTTAAAAAACATTTGTAATTACAAAACTATTAACTAATACTGAAACTAAGAACTCAATAGGTAAACCTCATAGCAGTTTCAAGACAAATATTAAGTACGCAGAAAGATGTATGGAAGAAAACCTATGAAGTAAGGAATGAAGAGAAAGAGGATATAGTAACAATGAAGTTTCTGGAACCTCACACTAGAGGAATGTCAGATACAATATTTAAATATTAAAATAATTAAAGAGACAAAGCTTAAGAATATTTTAAAACTGACAAATGAGATCAAAACAGATTCAAGGAGCTCTAAAGAAGAAGACACTTATTTTAAATCTAGATCTAATTATGTAATAGTAAAATTGCTGAAAATCATATTCAAAGAGAAAAGGTTTAAAATAAGTAGGCAGGCATCTGAAGGACACATTATCTTCAAAAGAGCAACAATTACAGCTAATTCCAATAAGTTAGTAATAATATAAAACACTAATATATTGATATTATTAACTATCAGGAAAAGTGCAAGCTTTTTTTAAATGATGAAAGGAACTTTATTATTAGTGAAGCTATCTTACAATAAAGACAATAAAACAGCTATTTGGTGAAAGACTAAATAACCAGTCAACATACCCTTAAGAAAATTCTAGAGAATGCTTTGGAAGACAAAAAAAAAAAAAAAATTACCCCAGAAAGATACAAGGGGTCAGAGATACAGGGGGTATAAATAACAAAGTGAATATGCAAATTAGTAACTCTAAATTAGAGCCTCTCAATACCACTGAACATTTGAATTACCTGAGGAGATTTTAAGAAATACTAATGCCTGCACCTCACCCCTCAAAAGACCATGAGGTAATCTGTCTGAACTGGAAACAAGGTATCTATTTTGTAGAAATTCCCCAGGTGATACCACTTTAGAGACTTAAATTTAGAGATTTAAATTCACTTGACTATATATATTTATATATATACATGGTAAAACTGGAGAAGTGGTTAAATGGAGATAAATGAAGTCCTATTCAGGAAGCAGTAGCAATGTAAGATGTTGGTAAGTAAAAGATACTGAAATTCTAATCATTAAAGTGTAGTAAAAGACTATGTAAATATGCTCCAAGAGAGAAATAAAAAATTTCTGACAAATATAAAGTAAGGTGAAAAAGAAAGCTGTCAGAATAAAAGGTATATAAGAGGTAAATAAAATAAGAGGTAATAAGAGGTTAATAAAAATCCAAGTACATTATCACATTAAATGTAAATGGACTAAATACTCTAGCTAAAAGATCACTATGTTCACTAGTTGACAAAAGAAAAACCAACTATAAACATATCTAAAATATAAAGGAGAAAATATTAGACAAAGTATTGATAAGGAAAAAAACCTCACTAGAAAGAAAAATAAAATCATGATCAGTTCAACTATTTCAGGAAGTGATAAGAATTCTAAATTTCTAGTCACCTAATAAAGTTAATAGCCCATATAAGCAAAGGAAAAATTGTCAAAATTACAAATAAATTTATACAAAATCACAACAGGAAATTACTAGCATACCTTCCTCAATAATTAGTAGAAAAAGGATGTAAAAAATCATTAAGAACACACACATCTGAATATGACTTGAACACAAATTAAACACCGGAAGTAACAACTGCAGAATATGCAGTTTCTTGATGCACACAAAAAAAATTCTATCATAAACAGAATCATGAAGCAAAACTCAACAAAATTTAAAGGCTGAACTCATACCATAATGCAGTTAAGCTAGAAATGAAAAAAAGATGATCTCAAAACTTCCACATATTTAGATTTTAAGTTATGCCCATGGAGGGGGAAAAATTATAGCAAAGAGCAATTTTTTTAAATGAAAGATAATGAAGTTATTACAGATTAAAACTTACATGCTATTTAAGGACACAAACTTGCAGCCACTTAGTAAGTTCTGGAAAGCTAATGCAGAACAGTAATAGGGTCACAATATATGGTCACAGTATTATAAAGTTCAAAGGAGTAGGAAAACAGATCTTAATCTCTCACACCCCTCCCCACACACAATAATTACAAGACAAGACAAAGATATTAGCTAATATATTAGCTACAGTGGTAATCATATTGCAATATTTAAGTATCAAATCAACATAAACAACAAAATGATATATGCCAATTATACCTCAACTTTCCAAAAGTAAGTAAAAACCTGCAACTAGAGCCCTATTTAGGGGAAAATTTAAAGCATTACTGAATACATTCAAAAAGAAGAAAGGATCGAAGTATTAGTAAAGCAGTCATTTCAAATTTTAGAAAAACAAATTAAATTCATGGAAAGCAGAATAAAATCAAAAATAAATTAAAAATGAAAATGAAATAAGAAAAAAGAAATATAATGGAAAATAAACAGAAAGGATAAACAAAACCCAAACTTGAAAAAGACTTCTGGGGGCAAGCATCACAGTTTGAGTCCCGGTAGGGGCATGTAGCGAGACCTAGTCCCCAAAAAATAGCTGGGCGTGGTGGCGCATGCCTGTAATCCCAGCTGCCTGGGAAGCTGAGGCTGGGGAGTGCTTGAATCTGTGGTACCCCAGGCAACATGAGCCTGCGGTTTCACAGGCAAAAATAGCAAGACCTAGCCTCAAAATAAATAAATAAATAAATGACTTCTAGTTACTGATGAATACAGATTTTTTTTAAAAAGAAAAAGAATCAGTCAGAAATGTAAAAATGAAACATCACCACAGATTTTACTGACATTACAAAGAACCTATGATGCACAACTTCAATCAAACAATGGAAATTTAAAGTCAAACAAAATAAATTACTGGAGAAATGTAACCAAGTTCAGACAAGAAGATAAAAATAGTCTGACAACTAGTAAATAAATTGAATCCCTAACTGGAAATTTTACCACAAAAAAATCCCAGATGGTTTGACTTGTAAACTTTTTTCCCCAAACAATACCAACTTTTAAAAAAAGTAACATAGAAAGAGAAGCAACATTCCCTTCCCCTCTACCCCTTAACAAGACCAACAACTTTGAAACTAAGGCCTAATGAGTATATTATAAAAGAAAAATTACATGTCAAACCCAGTCTCAAGTACAGAGGTAAAGATCCTGAACAAAACTTTAGCTAACTACAGTGAGAAAATTATTTCTGGCTCACTTCAGAACTATAAACCTACTTACATACTTAAGAAAAATCAATATATTTCACATTATCAAAATTAAAGAGAAAAATCATGATCATATTCATAGTTGGAAAGAAAAATGCTTAAAAATACCATTTTCATTCATGAAGAAATCTTTAGCAAACATAGAAGAGCTCAATCTGATAAACTGTATGATATTTACTGCAAAAACCTATAAGAACCATGTCAATGGTAAAATACAGTTTTCCACAGGGGATAAATGAAGATAGCAGCTGTCACTCTTCTGGAATATTTTATAAGCCCTAGCCACCAGTGCAGTAAGAAAGAAAAAGAAACAGGGGGAGGGTTGCGGTGGGGAGGGAGGCAAGAATTTTAATACAACTGTTATAATTCACAGAATATACTTGTATTTTTGAAATTACAGATAAGTTACTAGGATCTAGAAACAAGCTTATTAGCAAAGACCATGGGATACAACATCATTTTGAAAATATCAATTCATTTCTACATTTCCACAACCTCAAAAAAAAGGGACAAAATGATTCTATTTACAAGATCATTTTTAAAAATTCAAATACCTATGAATAAATCTAAAACCAGATGTACAAAATCTCTGCAGAAAACTGTAAAACACTGAGGGTAATTTAGAGAAACCATGTTTCCACACTGGAAGACTCCACATTAGAAGAACGTTAATTTTTTCCAATTGCATTACACTCAACGTAATACCAATTACAATGCCAACAGTTGTCTGTTATGGGTTAAACATAGCAGAAGTACATGGGAAGTAAAGGGTCACAACAAAACCAAGACTGCTGCAGAAAACCAAGATGGATGGGGATTGCTCTAGTAGATCTAAAACCTTATTAAGAAAGTAGTTATTAAAATGGTGTGGAATAGATACAATGATAGACTTGGAGCCAACTAGAATCAGAGTCCAAAAACAGACCCATCTACACAGCAATATTAACATAGAACATGGTATAGTGGTAGAAGGGCAATGATGACCTTGACAATAAATGATGCAAGCTGGATAGCCATATGGTACGGGCTAGATATCCATATGGAAAAGATAAAAATAAAAAACGCAGTATTTCACTTCTACACAAAAATCAGTTAAAAACTGTAGCTCCAATTATGACAGGCAAAACAAAAAGCTCCTAACAGAGAATAACTTTAAGCCCTGGGGGTATGAAAGGAAACTGTCAAATAGGACACAAAAAGCATGTACCATAATTTTCCAATGGATAAATGAGAAACTGAAATTATTAACTTCTTTAAAAGACATTAAGAGAATGAAAGAACAAGTCTGAGAAAGAACAGCATTATCTCAATAACTTCACAGTGGTAATATATAAAATGTTTGCTAACCAGAACCAATTGTAGTTTCTTCAAGGAATACTATACAGCAATGGAAATGGATAAACCACAGCCTCATTCAACAATAAATGACTCAAATAGTTATAGCGAAAAGAGACCAGAAAACACATAATGAGAATTCCATTTACATAAAGCTACAAAACAAGGCCGGGCATGGTGGCTCGTACCTGTAAGCTTCAGCCTATGAAGCGGCTGGGGCTAGGGATTGTGGTTTGAGTCCCGCCTGGAGCCTGCCTGCAGGGAGACCTAGTTCCAAAAAAATAGCTGGGCGTGGTGGTGCGTGCCTGTAATCCCAGTCACCTGAGAAGCTAAATCCCAGCTATCTGGGTTGCTTGAGTCTGTGGTGCCCCAGGCAATGAGAGCCTGAAGTTCCACGGGCAAAAATAGCGAGACTTAGTCTCAAAAATAAATAAATAAAAATAAAGCTACAAAACAGAAAAAAACTAGTTTAGGAATGAATGCTTGGACAGTATAAGAAAAGTAAAAGTAAATACCATAAAAGTCAGGGAAATAGTTACAAGGAGGCATGAGTGAGGGGGATGGGAACATTCTATTTTTTGACCTTGGTAGTAATCACACAAGTATTTGTTTTATCAAAATATACTGAACTATGTCTTTTTCTTTTGTACAATCAACAGGTGCCTTTTGTGTATTTTTAAATTTTTAAAAGCTCAAAAATACTAAGGGTTGTCAGCGGTGGGCAGGAGGGCTGCATGGATACTCTATGCCTGGCAGTTTGTGTATGGGGTTATCTTTACTTTCAGCTCAAGTATCTCAGCATTCTTATTTTCTTAAGTCATCATCAGATGCTCAAACAACGAACACTGCCCTGATGAACAAATATTTATTATAACTCGAAAAGAATGAGCAAGTTTCTTTGGAATCCAGAGATAGAGGGTCTCTCTCAGCATGAGAACATGAATGGGGATGCTAATGGCATGAGGGGAAGTTAACATGAGGCCTTTTTGTCAAATTTTTTATCTATGATTTAGTGTGTGTGTGTGTGTGTGTGTTTTTAGGATAAAATATAGGACGAAAAAAAATAAAATACAGGAAGTGTTAAAAATCAACAAAACTGGATAGTAGATAAACATCTCTAATAAATTTACATGATCTTAGAAATATTCATAAGTAAAGGCAATAAAATAAGAGGATCCTATATTCTTATCAGCTCATTTCTCCAGGTAAAACTGTTTCAGTCTAGGCAAGTCATCTAGTTGGCCTTCCAGAGACAAAATGTAAAATATTCCAAAATACTGTTTTTTCATCACCACCACTAAATCCCACATTTTTCTTCACCTCTAGGCTAAATATCTTCCTTAGAGTTCATCCATATTCATGTCAACTATTTCATATTCTCTATGATTCTGCAATGATTCTGTTCTGGATGATAATATCCCTTTAACATGAACTGCCAAGATCCTAATAAATGTACCATGCGAGAGGTTGTCTGATGTCTCACTCTTGCCAGCAAGCTTTAACACTCAAATGATTTTGGCAAAAATAAATGAGTTCTTTCTCTTTCCAGCCAGTGCCCAATGGAGAATACCCTCCTGGTGGCCTTTGCGTTGTTATGTAGGATCCGTACAGCCACAGTCCTTCTGAACAATCCACCCTGAAATCCAAGCTTATCTCCACTCTCCCACTCCCCTTTAGGTGTCTGGTTTGGCTAAAAGCATTTGAAACAAGTCTGTCCACTAAGACTTGAGGGTTCTTTTGAGGGTGGACTTTGACCAAGATTTCTTCACCCTGAAACAGTGATACGCAAGAATCAATCGCTTCATTTTTCCTCTGGACCTTACACTGTAGCATAGCCTCTGGGGCACTGAGGCCATTCTGCAACCACAAGAGGCACTCAGCTGAAGAGGGCCAAGAGAAAGGTCCAAGAAAAATTCGTGCAGGTGCCCACTCCTCATGCTGATCAACCTTCTTCTGGACCACAATCCTATCATCATATTTGTTTCAATGTCAACCTGTTCCCAATGTCTTGCTCACCAATTCCATCAGTGACTGTAAATCCAGTGCTGATTCATTTTTCTCTTTCAAATAATCCCACATTCTGATTTGGTAAGACTCCCTACTCTCCCTCACTCTCCTGCATAAGGACTCTATGGAGGTCATATTTTCTTAAAGTTGTCAGAATTCAAAGATGAAACACAAGCTTGCTTTTTTTTCCCTCTAAATCTTGCTTATTAAAAACCATTACAAGTTTTTGAAAATCCATGGAGATAAGTAAAAAGGCAAAGTTTCCTTCTTGTAATCAAAGATAACGCACTGTTAACAGTTTGGTACATACTAACTAATAATCTATTGTAACTTCTATGAAACTTGCTTCTTTCAATGCAAATATTTGTATCAGGCCATGACAGTAGCTAGTGCCTGAAAGCTTCAGCCTATGCAGCAGCCGGGGCTAGGGATCATGGTTCGAGTCCCACCTGGAGTCCGTAGCGAGATCTAGTTCCAAAACAAAACAAAAAAATAGCTGGGTGTGGTGGCATGCACCTGTAATCCCAGCTACCTGGGAAGCTGAGACTGGGGATTGCTTTAGTCTGTGGTACTCCAGGCAACGTGAGCCTGCGGTTCCACAGGCAAAAATAGCAAGACCTAGTCTCAAAAAAAAAAAAAAAAGAAAAAGAAAATATTTGTATCAGATTGTTTGGTAGTGTGAAAGAGAAGTAGACAAGAATAAAGAGAAATATGTAAACAAAGGAAAATATTATGAAACACCCTGGAAAGAGTAAACAACTTAGAATATGATGGCCTGGCCATGCTGCATGATCTGACACCCGAGGTCTCTATTCACTTTTTAGGTGAGTGAGGTTAACTACACCTCACTAGGCTGCTTGGGACTTAGATAATGCACCCAAATGATTTCTGTTTGCTGGAGCTCTGTTTTGTTTTTCTTCACTTGCACATAAAAAATCATCTGGGGAGCATTTGAAAATGAGAATCCCAGATGTACTCAAAGAGAATCTCTGGGGGTGGGATCTAGAAATCGCTTGCAAGCACTTCTGGTGGAGTCAAAAGCACTATTCATATTTGTGTTTATTGTCGCACTGTTTTGCATTAACAACCTCCAAGCAGTGGCTCAGTGAACACTAGGATGAGTAATAAATGAAAAATTGTATTTTAAAAATAGATTTGCTATTTTTAAAAGATTTTATTCTTACATAAGAAAAATTTTCTCAGTAAAAGTAATTACTAGTTGTACTTGATAAAAGAATAGAAGCCACTTCTAACTGAATGCACCAACATAGTTCACTTTCCAGTCTAAGTCATAAATCCAGGTACATATACTGCACTAAATTTAACTAAAACAAGGAATCTAATTTCATTAAAAATCAAGTCATGAAAATTAGATTATAGGCAAGTTTGAATTCTCTCTAATAGAGCCATTCGAATAATTTTTAAGAACCAGTTTCAATATGCAACATGTTAATTTCAGAAAATGTACCCATCTGATCAATCTGAAAGATACATACCACTGAAATATTCACAGTACAGGTTCCCTAGGATATGATTTCAGATTTCCCATCTTATTGATTAGCCTGTATTTTTTTACTTTTACAATGAATATGCAATATATTTTTCTTATCTTTTTTTGCATGCTACAATTTTTTTCCTTCTATTTAAAAAAAATGCAAAGCCAGTATGAGCGAAATAAAACTATCAGAAGCTTTTTTAAGTTTTGATTTTCCAAAGCCAGGCACAGTGGCTCGTGCCTGTAAGCTTCAGCCTATGAAGCAGCTGGGGCTCTAGGGATCGCGGCTCGAGTCCTGCTCGGGGCAACACAGCAAGACGTAGACCCAAAAAATAGCTGGGTGTGGTGGTGCGTCCCTGTAATCCTAGCTACCTGGGAAGTTGAGGCTGGGGACTGCTTGAGTCCGTGGTACCCCGGGCAACGTGAGCCTGCGGTTCCATGGGCAAAAATAGCAAGACCTAGTCTCAAAATAAAAAAAAAAGTTTTGATTTTCTAAAGTCAAAACAGTATCAAATTAAAAATTTAATTTTTACATTAGTGGAAAAATTAACAATGTCACATATTACTGCCAAAAATTCTAAAACTTTTCCTCTAAAAATGACTTGCTTTGAACGCTATACAGGACACTAATGGGTCAACTGACAAAACGGAACACAGACAGTAGATCTGATCAAAATACTCTATCAATGTTAAATTTTTCTAAGTTTATGTTATATTCTATCTTATATACCAAAGTTATATAAGACTGTATGTAGCCTTGGTGCTTAAAAAATAGACAGTAGGCCGGGCACGGTGACTTGTGCCTGTAAGCTTCAGCCTATGAAGCGGCTGGAGCTAGGGATCGCGGTTCGAGTTCCGCCTGGGGCCCGCAGCGAGACCTAGTTCCAAAAAAATAGCTGGGCGTGGTAGCGCGCCTGTAATCCCAGCTACCTGGGAAGCTGAGGCTTGGGGATTGCTTGAGTCTGTGGTACCCTGGGCAATGAGAGCCTGCAGTTCCATGGGCAAAAATAGTGAGACATAGTCTCAAAAAAAAAAAAAAAAAAAAAAAGACACTAAAGTTTTCAGGGGTAAACAGGCATGACATATGTTTGCTTATTCTCAGAGTTCAGAAAAAAAAAAAAACCATAAATAATGACTTACTGGGTTGACTGACTGGGAATATATGGTTAATCAGAATTATGTAAGTTGTTTGCACAATTTTGCAATTTTTAATAGACTTGAAATTAAGCCAGACACGGTGATGCATGCCTGTAATCCCAACACTGGGAGGCTGAGGCCAGGGATCACTTGAGTCTTGGGGTTCAAGACTACCCCGGGCAACACAGTGAGACCCATACTCTAAAAACAGCCAGGTATGGTGGCATGCGCCTGTAATCCCAGCCACCTGGGAAGTTGAGGTTAGGGATCACATGTGTCTACAGGTTCGGGACTACCCCAGGCAACATAGTAAGACTTAGTCTCCAAATAAATAAATAAATAAATAAAATAAAAATAAATAAACTTGAAATTATTTCTAAATAAAAAATTTAATTAAAAAAACAAACAGGAAAAAAAAAAGACATTCAGAATTGTCCTTAAAAACACTTTAGCTCACTGTGAGTCACCTCCATGAAAAATTATTTTGAGGGAGAAAACAATAATATCTTAAAAATTGTGCTAATAAATACACCCATTTGGGGCCAACTTCACATAAGACATTAAATTAGCACTGTCAAGCAGAAATGTAAATTATAATGTAGTACTTTAGTAACTACATTAAAAATTAAGTCAGGCGAAATTAATATTATTTTGCTTAGCCAATGCTCAAGATGTTATTTCAATGTATTTCAACCTAAGGTTGATGCAATATTTTACAACTTTTTCACTCTAAATCTCCAAAATCTGGCATGCATTTTACACATCTCAAGATGCTAAATTTTCATAGGAAATACTTGATGTCTGTAGATTTCATAAAACGTACAGCTCATGTTGCAGATTTCATAGTTAAATCTTCCAATCACTGAACTAACGGTTTTTAAATATAAATTGAAATTAAATAAAGCGGGAAATTCATTCCTCAAACTAGCCACATTGCAAGCTCAGTAGTCACATCTGACAACACTATGAGAAAGTATGGTTTAAAATGATGAAACAAATGACCTCTAGGAAAGGAGGGTCTGAGTAATAAACAGTTCATCATTTATCAAAAGACCTTCAACAGGTCTTATGACAAAAAACTGATATTTTCAGCCTATAAAATCATAATATTCTTATCAGATGCCTGCTCAGCTCTCCAAGTCAAAATCAGAAATTCCCTCCATCAGAAATGCCAATGTAGTCTACGGCCATACCATCCTGAACGCGCCCGATCTCGTCTGATCTCGGAAGAAATGCCAATGTAGAACAGTCTCTAGCCTCAGTCTCAGGTGTCAGTGCTTGAGTTTCCTCAAAGTTGGATATCAAATGGTCCACTTACTATTAAATGTGACAGAATGAACGCCAATTCTGGCTCTCAGAAGCCTCTGTTGTCCATTGTATAGCATGCAGTTTCCACACACATACTGTCTGAGAATCCCAAATGGGAGCACACACCCAACAGAACTTGTCTCAGATTTAGAGGAAGTGGCCCTGAGTACAGAGGTTTTTTTTTAAACAGGTGTAAGAGATTAACTCAGTCAACACCAAGGAACACTAAAGATTTGCCAATCAATAATTCTGTGCCAAGCAACTTGATCAGGGATTTGGCTAGAATCCCTTTGGCTCATCTCAATGAGGACCTTCCCAAAGACAATTAAGGTTCTCCTCTCAATTAAGGTTTAGGGTGTTAGTTGCCTGACAGCAAATAAAACCAAATTATAAACATATGAACAAAATGCTGCCTAATTGACAAAAGGAAAAACGATTTGAAAAATAATTTAGTTAAGTATAGGTAAAAGTACAGTTCCAAAAGACAAAAGTGACCACAAAATAGCATTTAGAAAACATTTTAGAAAAATGTCTAATTTCTAGTCCAGACTTTTAGATTATACAGCATGTGGGTAACAATCAAATTTATCCCTAATAACCATGATAGTTTCTTTCTCTGCAGAGAAACAAGTGTTAATATTCTCCTTATGGGAAAGTAGCTATTAAAATTGGTATTTTTTTTTAATTTTGCATTTACTAGGGCGTAAAGTTATTCACACCTCTTGGAAATAAGGGAAAAGAGTGAACAATGATTTGGACACCCTAAACTAAGAATTAAATTCTATATTGCATACAAGTGCTTTTTTCCCCCTTCCCCTACCATCCCTCTTATCTAGTTTGCTTTCACCCCACAACATCTGAGATGAGAGAGAAAAATCTGATCATTGTGTGCAAATTAAAATAACTGTAATCTAAAAATATACGTATGTAAACATTAACTATTTCTATTTAAGACTTGCTTTTCCCCAAAGAATCAAGCAGCTTTAAGCAAGATGAACACAACAAACATTTTAAGTCATTTCACCGGTTATTTTTTTCTTGATTAGTTTTACCGGTGAAAGTATTTAAACATTCGATACAAAACATTCTAACTTGGGGTTTTTCTTAGAAAGTTCTCAGTCAATGCCTGCATAATCAAATCCAGACTCACTTTTCCCTGAAATTAGCAAAATACGCAGAAATCAACTGTCATTTCAAAAATAGTGGAGAGGAAAAGTAATGAATCACACCAGTAACACCCATTCTTATTCCTGCTCAAAGAGTTCAAGCACTCTTTCCAGAAGACAAGTCAATATAAAATCCCAAGTCTTCCTCGGGAAGGCAACAGAGAGGGGTCGGTGCAGTGGCCGCGTCAACAGCAAGCTGCAGAACCCACACCGACCCCAGCCAGACTGCCTGTTCCCGCGGCCTGAACTCCAGCCAAACACCCAGGAATCCAGGCCACTTAAGCGCCTCGCAGCACAAAGATGTTTACGGGGCTATCAGGTGCTGAACAACTACTTAATTCTGACACCCCAAAAGTACAATTAAACAAGAGTTTTCTACTACGTATTCACGGGTACCTTCTGTGGCTAAAATCCACTACAAAAGGGAGCAAATTACAGGCGAGGGGGGGGTTTCCCTTGACTCGATTTAGGCAAACAGCTATAGTTAACAATTCCTCCCGAAGGCTTGATGCCACAGTGGTGGATGCACCCGAGAGGGAGGCGCACAGCCAGCCAGCTGAAGGAGGCACACCCCGCTGCCTGGTGCAGCTTTCTCGCCGCGCAGTCCGTGCGTCGCTCGCTCCAGAAGCACAGCACTTTGCAAGGGCCAACCCGGGAAGCCTGCATGCCCACAGCCAAGACTTCCATGCCAACAAAGGCTGTGTCTGCTCTGCCAGGTGGGAAGTCCCACCACCGTCTGTGGGGAACGCGCTGCCCCCCTCGGCCCCAGAGCTGGGGTCCTCGCGGGGCCGCCCCAGGGTCCGGAGTCTAGGACCGCCCGCGGAGCCGCAGGGCGCAGTGGCCGAGTCTCGCTTTGTCCCGGGGGAGGGCGGGGTGGGTGTCTGAGCCGCGCGGGGTCCCTAGAGGATGTGGCGGCGCCGCGGGAGGGAGGGAGGCTGGGGCGGCCGAGGCAGCCCGCCGCCCCCCGCATCCCCGATGCCTTTCATTTGGCCTCTGCGGCGGCGGCAACCCGACCTCCAGCGCTAAGCACTGCGCCAAGCAGGGCGGGCGGGGGAGGGCGCGCCAAACCCGCCGCAGCGCCGGACCACCTTCCCCTACACTCCCCCGCCCCGCGCTCCCCAATCCGGTCCGACGCGGCATCGCCAGTCAGCCCGCAGGCCACCCTCCCACGACCACGCTCGGGCGATCTACCGGTCCCCACCTCGATGTAGCCCGCTAGCGCCGCGGCGGGCGCCGTGAGCCCTAGCAGCAGCAGAATTAGGAGCTTGCCCGTGGCCGCGGCGGCCGAGGTCCCAATGGCCGCCATCCCTCGCCGGGTCGCTCTGGCGCTCGGCTCCTAGGCTCACACGCGCGGCCCGGACCTCTCACCAACGCGACCCAGAAGCATCTGAAGCTAGTCCGCCACCGCCCCGGGGGGTTTTACACCAACCGGAACTGACTTCACATAGCCACGCCCTCCTTCTCCGGCCCCCAATGATGGCCCGCGGAACCGCCCCGAGACAACGCCCCTTGCTCAACCAAGATCCAATCAGCGGACGTAAGAGCCTGGTCCTGGTGCCCGCCCTCGTCCCGCGCCCCCGCTAGGCCACGCCTCCGGCCGCTGACGGTCCCGCCTCCCGTTGAGACCCTGCGGCCGTGAGGCGCTGGGGTGTGCGCGGCGGAGTTTGGGGTCTACGGTGCCGCCCCGGGTTTGCGGCTCGAGCTGGCCTCCGGCACCCAGCGCCTGGGTCTGTGCACACTGAGCTAACCTGTCCTCCTGCAGCCTCCAGATACAGCCACGCCCCGCTCCCTCCACCCTTGCGGGTATTTTTCAGATTCCTTTGGGTACCGCCCTCTTTTTGGTTCCGAAAATGGTTTTATTAAAAACCAGAATGAATTGTTCCGAGTCCGGTCAGGTTTGCTGAAGGATTCCCCCGAGGCTGGGGAAGTTCTAAATGAGGCAGCCTTCCTCCTTTCCCGTCTCCTTTGCCCGGCGCGCCCCTCTCTAGAGCGCCGCGAGCCCTTTCCTGGTCTCTACACCGCCCCGCCGGTAGTGTTGGCACCCTTGACCCTTGCACTTCAGGCCGTACCCTTGCTTCCCAATAGTCACTCAAACCACAGATAGTTGTTCCCACTGGAGACCATATTACCTTATAGCCCAAGACCCAATTCTCGTGTGTCTTTGGAAAAGATCATTTTCCTTTCTTCTTGAGTTTGTAATCACTAGCAAGAACCTTGCTTTGCTCTGTTTTCTTATGCCACTGCACTTACACTTGCACTAGGGAAATGTTCTCCTGCCCCATTTCACACTTGGCATGGCTTCACCAGGCTAGGGCTCCAGTGGCTTTGTTTTCTTTCAAAAGCTGGGTGATTTATGTACCACCCTCTGCCAAGAACTGGCTAGACCCTTTAGGTTTAACTAAATAAAGACAGGATGGGATCTCTACCACAGTATAAATAGGAGGTTTACACAGTAAATATATTTTTCCAGCTTTCCTCAGTAGCATGCCCAGTTCCTGGTGTTTAAACTGGCCCTGCCCCATTTTCCAAAGACAACCTGGGCACTCCATTTACAGAGCTCTCCCTATGTCAGAAATGTCCTTTTTAAATTCAGTTGTAAATGGGGCAGAAGCCTGCAACCAACAAGCCACGTTTAAAATATGACTTCTGCCACCCAGGTTCCCTCAGGTTCGTACCACCAGCGCATAGCAGTCAAATGCTGTTTAACAGTAGGGTTTATTCACAAGGGAATTCAACAGGGAAAACAAAAAGTCCTTAAAGCCACAAGTGTCCAGTTATCTTACCCAGTCACCATTTTCAGTCCCAAAGGTCGCAAAGACACATGTCCAAGATGGTGCCCCTTTGCTCTTCCAAACCTGAGAGGCAAGCACTCTGCAAAGTGCAGTTTTCCTCCAGCATCTTCTCTTTGCTTCTTCTCCAGTGTTCCCAGCTGCTCCGCTTCTCCAAGGTACTTCAAACTTCTTTTACAATTGCTGATGCCTAACTCAGCTTTCCAAATCCCTGGCCATCTCCAGGTACCAGCTCACTATGCCACCTTACTACTGTGCCACACTTTTCACACTGGCCACTCTTCTGCCAGCCACCGTGGCTCCTTGCCACCACCAGCTCACTCTTCCAAGGAGCTTCTGCCCAGCCTGGTCACTTGGGCTACCACCTGCCATCCTCACTTCTCACTCCAAAATCTCTCTAGTCTCTGCTCTCTGCTCTCACTCTTGTACAGTCTCTCCCCCCCCCCCAACAGCTAAAGACTCCAATTTCCCTCTCCACACCCTCTAGGTGATTCATTCACTCTTCCTGGTCTGCACAGGAAATTTGCAACAAAGTAAAAGCGCCCTTCCTCTTTGCCTCTTTTACCTCTGTGTTTTTCAAACACAGCTAATGGCATCAGTACCTAAATGTAATACTGCCCATATTGGGGTCCCAGCTTCATTCCCCTGTCTTTGTTTTCAAACCCAACCTATCTATGTTGATCCAAAATAATCCTGGACCTTCTTTATCAGTACATATAACAACATTATGTCAAACATGTCAATATTAATACAGTTATAATAGCTATTAAAGTAGATATACATTATACAATTAGGCAAACCATCCAAATACAATATCAGTAGGTTATAGTATTTTTAAATAATCAGGTATCCAACAATTAGTAAGTATCCAAGAGGGGGGGGGGAATAAGCTATTTAACCTTGCAGAACTCCAGAGGGTTACCACCCTTGTTTAGATGATAGTAGCTGCATAAACATTAATTCCATACTGAATAGTCTATTGCATTTTTCTGAATTCCAAACTCTCTGTAAATCTGACTTCTGGTGTACATACTGAATTTGGGTGGGCAGTTTAATATCAGACTTTTTGCCTTTTTTTTTAACTAACCACTATACATACTGACATAAGCAAGTACTTTTTTATAAACACATAGCCAAAATACATGTAGGGTTTTTCACAGCATGGCCACAGAATCCAAAGCAATTGGAACACTGAAAAGTTCACCCATTTTAAACACATGACTACAATATAAAGTAATAGGCACATTACAAGGTTTGTCCATTTTAAGCCCATGACTACTTTTTACTAAATCATTTTAAACAAAAGTCTTGCAACTGCTTTCTGCTTTAAGGCGCCCAACACAAGATAAGCTATCTTTGGGCTGGGCTACCATGGGTGATTTGTCCCATCTGGGTTGCCAGCTGAAATTGGATGGTAAATGGGGCAGAAACCTGCAACCAACAAGCCACATTTAAAATGTGACTTCTGGCCAGGCGCAGTAGTACGTACCTGTAATGCCAGCACTGGGAGGCTGAGGTCAGGGATCGCTTGAGTCTGCAGGTTCAAGATTACCCCAGGCAACATAGCGAGACCTAGTCTCAAAAAAAATACCTGGGCGTAGTGACATGAGCCTGTAATCCCAGCTACCTGGGAGACTGAGGCTAGGGATCACTAGAGTCTGCAGGTTTGGGTTTGCTCCAGGCAACATATCGAGACCTAGTCTCTAAAAAAACAAAATAAAATAAAATGTGACTTCTGCCATCCAGGTTCTTTTTAGGTTCATATCACCTGCATATAGCAGCTGTCAAACAAAAGCAGTTTAACTAACAGGGTTTTATTAACAAGGGAAATTGACAAGGAAAACAAAAGGTCCTTAATGCTACAAGTGGCCAGTTATCTTACCTCAATCACCATTTAATCCAAAAGTCCCAGACACATGTCCAAGATGATGCCCCTTGTAGACACTGCAAAATCGAGTCTTCAGGGTCTTCTCTTTGCTTCTTCTCTCTCCAGCATTCTGAGCTGCTCAACTTCTCCAAGATTTTTCAAACTTTTCCAACAGATGGTGATGCAAAATCAGTTTTCCAAATATGCTGCTTTGCTGCAGCTCCACACATTTCCTCCACACAGGCCCGTCTTTGGTGGCATCTAGCCACATTCACCAGGCCTGCCCTCAGCAGCCCCTGGTCACCCCTGAACTGCCATTCTAGTATCTGACTTCACATTGGCTATGTGGTGGCCACTCTCCCACCATGTGGCTCCTTACCACCACCAGCTCACTCTCCCAGGGGGTTTCCCCTGGCCAGACCATGTGGGCCTGTTCTCTCTGTCTGCCACTCTCATCTCTGTTTTTCTTTTTTTCTCTTTACTCGCTCCTTTTTATTTGCCTTTTGGCACTTCTCACTTCTTCTCAAGGATCTTTCAGACTCCAAAATCTACCAGTTGGAAACCTTTTCATTCTTTCTCTGCTCAATCACATGTAATGTTACCAGCTTCTGGAACCTTGGGGTGCTATTTCCTGTCAAGGCACTTGTTCCCCTAATCATCACCTCTTTCAGGCCACTGACCAGACTGTGATATGTCACAATGCAGAGCCCCTCACAATGGAGACCCCACACATGGTTATAGAGTCATACTAAACCCAAATCCGTCATGCTAGGTAAGTTCTGGTGCTAACTCTAGAACTGTTGCCATGGATTGAATTGCATCTTCTCTAATGTTCTTGAATACTGAAGCCCTACCCAACAGTGCAATGATGTTTGGAGATGTTTGGGGCCTGAGGGAGGTAATTAGGATTAGATGAGATCACAAGGCAGGAAGAAACCAGAGAACCTGCACCCCACCCAGCACCCACCTATGAGGACACAGGAGGCCTCAGGAAGAATCTCTCTTCCCCTTAACCAAATCAGTCAGTACTATGATCTTGGACATCCCCACCTCCAAATCTTTAAGAAATAAATTCCTGTTGCTTCAGCCACCTAGTCTATGGTAATTTGTTACAGCAGCCAGAGCTAGTCAGCTAAAATAGCTGGGTAAGTCCCTTCATCGTGTAAACTCCCTTTCCTTCTCTGTCACGTGTGAATATTAAAAACCTGTCTCAGTTCTGTGATCCAGTGAAAAGTGAATACATAATAGTGAAAAGCATGTGGAGATTTACGTAGAAGGGGTGGAAGAAGAGTGGATCAGTATGCACCAGGTGCATGTTCCTCCTGTGAAAGTCCACATGGAAAGTGTCAGTGAGCAGAAATCCCAGATCTTTTTTTTTTTTTTTTGACATTAGGTCTCACTATTTTTGCCCATGGAACCGTAGGTTCATGTTGCCCGGGATACCACGGACTCAAGCAATCCCCAGCCTCAGCTTCCCAAGTAGCTAGGATTACAAGCGTGCACCACTATGCCCAGCTATTTTGGGGGATTAGGTCTCATTGTGTTGCCCCAAGCAGGACTCAAACCGTCATCCCTAGCCCCAGCCGCTTCATATGCTGAAGCTTACAGGCATGAGCCACCGTGCCCGGCTTAGAAGTCCCAGTTCTATTGGAAGAATTTTGTGTGAGTCATGTAGTCCCTCTAGAACTTGTTTTCCCATCCACAAAGTCAGGGTCTTGAACTCGGGTAGCTCTAATTTTCAGTGAATTTAAGTGCCGAGAGAAAAGCAAGTGAAATTATCCAATTTCAGAGCAGCAGCCCAGTCAGTCATGGTGAGGCAGCTGGCTAGTCGCTCCCAAGTCAGGGTGTTTTCCAAACCAAGTAAGTGTATTAAAAGGCAAATTTCTAAGCTCTACCTCAGAATCATGAATTACTTACTTAGGCAAAAGTGACATAAGAGAGTCAGCTTTCTTTTTTACAAGTTTCCAGAGACTTCTAAACCTCTCATACTTTTGAGAGCTTGATCTGAATATCATGGACCAGTTTAAAAAAAAGAAAGCTTTAAAAAATTGGAATAGTTCATGGAAAATTACCAGTTTTTTCCAAATTAAACATTAAATGAATATACAACTGTGTAGTATCACCATCATTTCATTTTTAAAAAGAACATTTAACAAAAACAAAAAACTAAGAATGTTCTAATTGTGAAATTTTTAAATTGGGTAAATGTAACTTTCTGACAAACCAGTTGCCTTTGTTTTTCTCATTACAGGTCAGAATGATGACACTTTATAGTGGAATAGGCCTGGTATAACACAGATGTTGGAACATTGTGCTACAGGAAATAAATGTCTGAGTGTTGGCTTATATAACCAGTTGCCTTTAAATATGCAAGCCCCAGAATTGGATTCCCCCATCACCACCCCAGCCCCATCCATGTCTGGCTCTGTATTTAGCACTTGGTTCAAGTAGCACCTACTCAAGGAAGTTTTCTGTTCTTCCCTTTCTCTGTGGCTGAGTTGGTACACTTCCTTTGTCTCTCATATACATTCTATATATACCTCTGCCAGTCTTTTTGTAAATTAAGTGTTAATAATTTATTTTCTTCACTGTCCTTTAGTTACACCAAGTCCCTTAAGAGGAGGGGACCATTTTGTTCATTCACAATCTAGCATAGTGGTTGTACTTGATAGGCATTTGAAAAGATTTGTTGATTTGCCGATGCTTGTTAAATCCATGAGCTAGCCATAATTAAGAACTTTATAAACTAGCAGAGAGATTGTAACTTGTACATGTATTAGTATAGCACCATATGGAAAAGTCCTAAATAGCCTAAGAGGAAAACTACCTTAATATTTTAATAGGGAATTAGGAAGAAGTTGGTTACATCTGACTAAGACATCTGGTAAGCATCAGAGAGATAATATCTGAGATATCCCAGTAATATACACAGGATGTGTTCAGAGAAGACAAGAAGTGTGGGGGATACCATAAGCAAAAGGCATAATGCTGGAAAACCATGAGGTATGTAAAAATGAAGAAGTAGTTCACTTACTTGGAGCAGAGGGTATGGAATAAATAATAAAGGTGGACTGTTTGGTGGATTTATCTAAAATATTCAGGAGCTGTAGAAATGTTTGGGCAAAGATAAAATTAGATTGATTTTTAGGCAAATTGGGTGGGACTACCAGATGAAGAATGAACTAGAACCTAGAGCCAAGGAGATCATGTAGGTGTCTATTGTGATATTGGGGAAAGAGATGCAATGGAATTGGAAGGAGACCATTGTGAAAGGTTAGTCACTGACCCCAAGAGTCAGTGAAGAAGGAGAGGAAGCATAAAAGGGACTTCAAGCCAAAACATGGGAGAATGTGGAGATGTTGATGGCAGAAACCGGGGAAAGTAAGAAAATTATAAAGATGGAAGGAGAGTGGAGATAATGAAATGTCATCAAAATCTCTAGCATAAGATGCATAGTAATTAATTGGGGGAAAACTCATATAAAGAGATTGAAATTAAAAATCGATTTTAAGAGGTAAGCTACCTAAAAGTTACTCGTTAGATCCATGAGCTAACCAAAGGGGACAGCAACAAAAGAAGTTAAGAACCCAGGATATGTACTTTTTCTACTTAGCCAGTATCTGTTATAAGTCAGAGAAGTCCAAATAGGCTAAGGCCTAAGAAAGGAAAACTACTTGGAGATGATTGGATCTGGTCACTGGTCATTTCTTACAGGATGAAAACACTTGCAGGAAATAAAGTTTTAATTGCCTTGTGAGGGGTAGTTAACATTCTCATCCTAAGTGTTTCCTATTAAGAGAATAATGAATGGAACAATGATCAAGGACTTACAGGGAGAGGGGATTTGGAGTGACTAGAGTGGGGTAAGGGTGGGGTGGAGGGTGAGCTGTACATAAGGGATCAACAGTTATACAAAGATGACAAAGGTTGTAAGAAAATAATAGTTGTTTTTTTTTTTTAATCAAATAACTAGGCCAGTCACAGTAGCTCGTGCCTGTAAGCTTCAGCCTATGAAGCGGCTGGGGCTAGGGATCGCAGTTCGAGTCCCGCTTGGGGTAACACAGCGAGACCTAGTCCTAAAAAATAGCTGGGCGTGGTGGCGCACACCTGTAATCCCAGCTGAGGCTGGGGATTGCTTGAGTCCGTGGTACCCCAGGCAACATAAGCCTGCGGTTCCATGGGCAAAAATAGCGAGACCTAGTCTCAAAAAAAAAAAAAAAAAAAAAAAAAAAAAAAAAAAAAAAAAAAAAAAAAAAAAAAAAAAAAAATCAAATAACTAAAGGTTTAACACTGATGGAGGCTGAGAGTAGAACATTTAGGTTGGAGGCATCACAAGATCAGAAAGATCACATCACAAGACCACAAACTGAAGGTGGGATAGAAAAGATTAATATAGTTGTTAAAGCATCTATAGAAATGAAAAATCCTTAGGCCCCGACTATTATAACAAGAATGAGTACAGAAAGTATGTGATCCAGAGGTGGGGATATGGAGATAGAGGGCCATTGTAGAGAATCATCAGTTCTTACAAGTCAAACTTGTCATACCCTAGAAATAATTGAATTGACAAAAGGTAAAAAACCCACCAAGGAATGCACCTCTCTCCAAAAGAACACAATATCCACACAAGTTCTGCTCTGGTAAAACCGAGCTCACCTGCCCACCTGTTCTATGCAGATGCCTCCCTTTTTCATTCTCCTTTTCCTGCCCTTGCAAGATGTAACTTCAAAAAAAAAAAAATGTTTCTTATTGAAGGTGTCCACTTATAAAGAAGCTCATGCAGCTGAAGGGTTTTATTGTCAATGTTGTTGCTGCTGTATGTCATCAATAAAGAGAGATGGGGGAAGGAGAACTAAAATTACAAGTGAGACCCCTGAGATTTGTAAGATGAGTATTAACCTCACTTTACAGATAAGGAAACTGAAGCTCAGAGAGGATAAACAACTTGTCCAAAGCCAGTAATTAGCAGAGAGAAAAACTGAATCTTGGTGTGTGTGATTCAGAGATAAGGTCTTTTGCTCACATCATGGAAATCAATTCCCTATCAGACATTAGAAAATATTAGTCTGAAAAATCCCTTAGCAGATACACAGTTAATATATCAATGACTGAGCTTTTTTGCTTTCAATTTAATGTGGCCTGTGATATGTGGCTTGTAATTACTCTATTAATACACAGAGAAGTCACTTCATAAAAAAAAGTGTCTGCAGATGAGTTAAAAGTTACCTAGTTGCCCCCAATTTTCCTTTCCTACTGAGGCTTCCTTATTCCCTCGGCCACTGAGGTTGAATAAATGTGATCACTTCCCGGAGGGATGTTCTGCTCAAAATAGGTTTAGCTTTACCTGGTTTACACCTTTACCACATGACAGGTAATTATGATTTAGATATTTTAATATATAAAGTCTTTCTTCTACCTCCTACTAAGCTAGACCAAAATCCACATCTGATTTTCAACAAATTAAGTAAACAAAAATATCAAATATTTAAACTCAATACAGAAGACTCAAATTCAATAATGCAGTTCTGGGTCTAGACAGGGCAAAGAATCTGGCCCTGGAGTATAGATGTAAATATCTTTTGTTTTCAAAAATAATATTGATTTAGCTGATCACAGTCTGGTTATATAGGTGTGTCTGAAATACAAAGTTTGAAAAACAACTTTGAAAACACCACACACATGTACTAAATTTTATTTTGCTGGTTAACTAGTTTATGGGCTTGAAGCAAACAAACTTTGTAAGACTGAACACTTACACAATCTGGTAAAGACAAACAACATTAGGAGATGGACAAAAGGTTGGACCTGAAATAAAATCTTCATAAAGTCAGCAGAAAAGCTGTCACTGCAAACCCCTTTTGGAGGACTTGTTAATAGGAGAGTTAGCAGACTTTCTTTCATTTGTTTTTGTCCCTAAGTCTTTATTTGAAAAAAACCATGCCATTCAGTTCACTTATGTAGTTCTATTTTGTCTCCAAGCTGTGGCTATTTTCTCAGCAGCCCATAATGTCACATTTTTCAATGCACTTGTTGAATGATTTTTTTTCTGCCTTCAGTGCAGAAAATGTAAAATGATGATAAAAACCTCAGTGTTGGGAACTGCTTGTACCCAAACTTATTGTTGATGATTTCTACACAGGACTTGCTTTTCAGAAAAGCTGATATGAAATCACTCAGCTTGAGAGGCCCCAAATCAATTGTTTGCAAATATTTGGGTCATCTTTTTACCCTGTGTATAAGTTCTTTGTCCTGTAGTCATAATGGAGAGATGGAAAAACACACAGCATTGTGGTTAGAGATGTTCTCTTTTTTTACTGAATGATTCTTTTTCACATATTTGAAGATGGCTGTCCATCTCATTCTGCCCTCCCCAATCTTAAAGTCTTTGACTTAAAGAAGCTTATTTCTGTGTTATATTTGCTACTGAAAACATTAATTTTTTCTGGACATTCTCACACCCTTATACCTCTGTCTACATTCCAATCAACCTCTATAAATGTGGGTTCCAAAACTGAGTCTAATATTTCATATGGTATGTGGAGCACAAAGACCATTTTTCTCTCTTTTTTTTTTTTTGAGACTAGGTCTTGCTATTTTTGCCTGTGGGACCGCAGGCTCTTGTTGCCCAGGGTACCACAGACTCAAGCAATCCCCAGCCTCAGCTTCCCAGGTAGCTGGGATGACAGGTGCGCACCACCACGCCCAGCTATTTTTTGGAACTAGGTCTCACTAAGGCCCCAGGCGGGACTGGAACCGCGATCCCTAGCCCCGGCCGCTTCATAGGCTGAAGCTTACAAGCACGAGCCACCGTGCCCGGCCAAGACCATTTTTCTCAACAGCATGTGTTTTATAATACAACTCAACATTTTCTTGTGAAACATCAATACCAAAGTCACACAATAATTTATCAGTTATTCAACATCTACAGTGCCATGTACTGTACTTGGAATAGAAAGTGGCATAACTTATCCTCTTTATTATGAATCTGCTTAATAAATAAAAGCTTTTTGTCTGATGTTTAAAAACTGTTACGACAAGGAAAATTTCCCAAAGGAGGAGATAATGTAACTGAGTTTGAAAGGATTGAATCCCTTGGGTGAAGGAGGGTGTGTCTAGCAATTGTCAGCCACATCGAGGCATGGGTCTGGGTATGGGTAGCATGGCACCCACAATTACGCAAAGAAGAGAAGTCAGGAGGAATAAGGGGCTTAAGCTAGGGATTTTGAACTTGATATTGACAGCTATGGGAAACCACTAAATGATGGTCAGATTTGTGTTTTGGGAAGATTGCTCTGTTCTGTGGGAGAATAGATGGGCAGTGGGTCAGACCACAAGACAATTGACATAATCCAGGGAATCCACAAGTGAGACACTAAAACAGGCCAGAAGAGGTGGAAGTGCAGGGAAGAGTACCATAAGGCCTAGAAACTGTCCATTTTCATGACTTGAGGAATACAGAAGAAAAACAGAATGAGAAGAAGGGAGAGCCTACTAGCCAATAACCCAGTGGTTAAAGCAGGGACATTAGACTCAGATGAATTCCAGGGTTCTAATCTCTGCTCTACAATTTTTGGTTTTAGGCGGCCGGTTAACTCAGTTGGTTAGAGCATGGTGCTAATACAATTTTTGGTTTTGTGACTCAATGGTTTCATTTTGTCAAAGTTCAGTATTCTTTGTGGAAAACAGGATAGTATCATCTTTTTAGTGGGGATCTTATAATGACTAAATGGAATCATGGGTAAAGTGCTTATGTATTTAACCCAGTGCACAAAGCGCATTATAGGTGCTCAGTATAGGGACAGTAGGTAATTGTGATTTTGGTGATTATGGTGAGCAAGTGTGTTCAATTCAGTTAAACGGGATTCAGGAGGAGCAAGTTCAAGGGAGGAGAGAATGATAGCTCTTAACTGCATAGTGCTTTTCAATTTTCAAATTTCTTTTGGATTCATTATCTCATTTCATGTTCAAAAGAACCTCATTCATTTCATCTCTAGGATTCATTCTAGAAAAATAATTGAAAATGAGAATAAATGATAAATGCTTAGAAGAGATGAGAAAAATTTAAAAAGCAGAATTCAAAATTGCATAAGTAGAATAATTTCACTCACACATTCAAAACAGACTAGAAAAAAATTTTAAAAATTACTTTTTTCAAATTATAGGATTGTTTTATTCTTAATGTATTTCTGTGTTTTTAAATTTTTCTGTAATGGATATATATTGCTTTTCTAATAGAGGGAGGAAAGGTGCACTTCCTTATTTTTCTTTGTTGTTAGAGGAATGACAACTTTCTGACCCATTTGTCTGTTTTGGGGTATTTGGGTTGTTTCCATAACCTGGCTATTGTAAATAGTGCTGCAATAAACATCTGAGAACAGGTGTCCTTTTGAATTAGTGTTATTGCAACCTTTGGGTAGATTCCCAGAAGTGAAATTGCTGGATCAAATGGTAGTTCCATATTCAACAGTTTGAGGGTCCTTTAACAGCTTTCCGTAGTGACTGGATCAGTTTGCATTCCCACCGGCATGCAAAAGTGTTTCTTTCTCTTCACATCCACACCAGCACTTTTTGTTGTCCCCCCCTTTTTTTTTGATATGGGTAATTCTTACCAGTGTGAGGTGGTATCTCATTGTGGTTTTGATTTGCATTTCCCTGATTATAAATTATACTGAGCATTTTTTTCATATGCCTATTGGCCATTGGTATTTCCTCTTTGGAGAAGTATCTTATAAGCTCTTCTCAATTTTTGACGAGGCTTTTCACTTCAATCAATCAAAAAAGACAAATTTGATGCATTTGTGATAATATGGATAGACCTAAAAGGAATCATGTTAGCAGAAATTAGCCAGAAAGAAAAAGAGAAATATTGGTTGAACTCACCTATATGCAGGATATAGGGAAAACAAACAAAAGGACAAGGGAAATTTGAAGCAACTGTCAGCAGAACTGAAGCATAGAGTGAGAGATGGGGAGGAAGCTAAAATTGGGGGAAGGGTGGGCACAAGAGATTAAGATGATGACTCACAGGTGACAAGTTGGTGGGAAAACCTCACAGTAGACAACAATGTAAAATTATATGTATGCAATCAATTAAAAAATTAAATTAAAAATGCCTCATTAGGTAATCTAGTCATTATTATCTCAGTTTTATAATTTAATATTTCTATAATAACTTCTATAATAACTATAACACTGATGCTGCAAACTTACTCCATGTCAGACATTGTCCTAAGCACCTTAATAGGTACTTGGTTTAGAATTTATTAGAATTATCTCATTTTGATGTGCTTGGATGTAAATAATAGAAATGTCAACTCAAACTTCTCAAGCATAGATAGTATTTATTGATTTACATAACTTGAAAAGCCTCGAGGTAAAACGGTAAAATCTAGGCATCGTTCCAGTCAGGACTTCAGTTCATGTATCTGTGATTCTCCTGACCTTCCTCATATGACAGCTTCATCCACAAACTGACAATGAACAGTCATGGTCCTGCATATGCACAGAAGACAGCTGGACAACTGTGACAGCTTCTGCCTCAGTGTCCCAAACAAGAGTCCTGAGACTCTCTGATTGGAAAGCTATGTCTTTTACCTACTTCTGAATCAATAATTAAGGTATGCAGTGGGAGGGAGGGTCAGATTAAAATGGGCTGTGTGTTTTAAGTGAACCAGAGCCTCACAAGGAACTGGAAACAGATACAGCATAGGGCAGTGTTGATAAGTGAATGAAAATCAATAGGAAGCGAGAGCTGGGAAAGGGATACCTGTAGGCAAGACAATGCCAATGACTGTATTTCTCAACATTGAGTTTAGTTTGGATTTTACTTCCAGGTTAGGCACAAATTTCATCTTGCTCCTTCCCAAAAGTCCTCCTGGAATCCTCATTTTTATTCTCTGTTGTTATGTAATGCTGATTATATGTTATTATTCTATGAAACCTCTCACTCTAATTTACTTGAAAACTTTTGAGTTGAAGGTAATATAAAAAACAAGTTAATATGCCATATTCTTCCTCACAGAAAAAGGAGTTGTATATTTTAGGAGAGTGGAACTTATACTTGCTATTTGAGGAACATCCATTCCAATATTACAATATCTGAGAAACTGAAAATGACTTTATTTAATTTTTAATTTAATGCTCACAACAGCTCTCTAAGACTTAGACTAAGTCATTTGTTCAAAGTTACATAGAAAATTGGTAGAAAATAGAGCTGGCTGGGCACGGTGGCACGCACCTGTAATTCCAGCTACCTGGGAGGCTTAGGCTAGGGATCACTTGAGTCCTCGGGTTCGGGACTACCCTGGGCAGCAAAGTGAGACCTAATCTCTAGAAAAAGGAAAAAAAAAAGAAACTAGACCTGTCTCCAGGATTTTCTCTGTTAAGTGTTAGACTAGCTATATCCTCCTTCAATGTGTTTAAATTTTTATTGTTCATTTGTGGGAAACAAGTGTCTTCCACATTTTCGCCCACAATACCATTCCTTCAACATGGGTTTACTTATAATAAGTATATGCTAATTTTCAGGTGATCTGGCATCCAAATTCTGGAGGTCTGTCAAATGGAAAAAGATATATCTTACATAGCCTCACTTATATGTGGAATACAGGGAAACCAAACAAAAGGTCAAGAAAAAAGAAAAACTAGCAAGCTGCCCCTAGATCTGCGGTGCACAGCAGGGGAGGGGGTCAAAACAGACGAGAGAAGAACACAAGAGAATTTGGTGATAGTTCCTGGATGATATGGCATGGGAGAACTATGGGGACTACAACAATGTAAGAAAATAAAATAAAGAAGTAAAAATAGAAAGCAAATTGTGGAGGTCCCTCAGTGTGGCATTCTGTCGTGAACTGTCCTTAATTGCATTTTCTGGCACATCTCCTTAAAAGCACAGTCAGCAGCATTCAAAGCAGCTCCTGGATGTCAGCCTTCAGGGACTTTTGATGATGTCTGTACTATTTTGAGATTAAAAGGGTTCTGCATCCAGCAGTCCAGAAACATATTCTAAAGCAGCTTTTAAATCACTTGCTGCATTTTGCACAATGATGGTGGCTGAAGACTGGAGTGGCTTCCAGATCTGCTGTGGTAAATGGGATCTCAGTTCCTTTGGGAATGGGTTGCAAACTAGTGCTGATCACCATGTGGCAACGACCCTGCTGTTGGACCTTCAGATGTTGCTGGTCTCAGAATGACTGGCTATGCTCTAGATCTTTTCAGAAAATCAGAGTCGCCTCACGGGTACTTTGCTGGTATTCCCACACTAAGTTATGTAGCCATGATAAAATATTACAGAAAGGTAACTTCAGAAGTTTTGTCTAATTTTTCAGATGTGACAATAGTATTGGCACTTATGTGATAGAAATAAGAGGATTTTTTTTCCTTTGAAATGCCAAAAAAGGTATTTAGAGGTGAAAGTGAATAGAAAGAAGTCCTGAAATGATGAGTATATGAGGAGCAGACAGAATCGAATACTTGAAACAATTAAAAATGCATTAAGTGTTACTTGAATCAAAATTTGAATATCCATGCAACCGCTCAGATATGATAGAAATTATGTACACTGAGAATAGCAGTGAATGAGTGAACAGAGAATAGCAAAGATAAACTATAAGGCCAATGATGTATTTGATAATTTAAATAATTTATTTTGATTTGATAATTTGTTTAATTTGATAATTTAAAACCGCAAGGCCAAGTTAACATCCCTATTAAAATGATTATAACATATTCAAGTCATAAAGACTGATAGAGGGAACAATAACTCATTCTTGCCAGAGAAGTTATTCTTAGAATGGTTGTTTTTAATCTTTTGGATGCTGCCCTAAACACACAGCGGTTAGAGCTTTCAGACTCTATGAGGTTGAATTTACAGTGACAAAGGGCACAGCTAGGCAGGTGTAAGGATTCTTGCCTTCAAGTTAGGTAAAGAATGTCTTTCTAGGTATTCTTCAGATGCCATTTTACTTAGGTCTTCATAGAAAGTCCTGGGCATTCAATTCTGAGTTTCATTGTTCCCTATCACTCAGTTGCTGATGTTAGCATTCAGAGATATCTGATAAAAACAAAAGTCAGCTCTCAACTATCCATCTACTTTTACATGTTAGCTATGACGTCCATTTTAGTTTCTCAAACTACTAACCTCATTTTTAATCATTCCCAGAGGAAAATGTAAGAATAGATCTCTTAAGTTCAGTTTTGCTCCTGTTGAAGAAATTCTGGCAAAAGAAGACTTGGTAATGAGGAAAGAAAAACACGGGGCAGATAAGACAGAGACAGAATGATGATGAGACAATAAGTTAAAAGTGAAATTTGGGGATTAGTTGTGACTTTGCATTATTTCAGCCCCACTTGTTATCAAAAATGAATGCAATGTCATTTGGGTTGTGTATGCTTAGTAAATACCTTGAAATCTCCTTCAAGTTAGTAGCTATTTCTGTCTGCCACTAAGTCACTTTGAGTCATTGACCATTAATCAACATTAAGGAAAATGGGATATTCTCAAGCAATTGCTGATGTCTTAAACACTAACAGGCTTTAGCAACCAAATTCCATGGCCAGAGATTTTCTATATTTGTGTGCTGATCATGTCTGAAGCTAAAATTGAGACATATGATCACATGAGGTAAAATATTTAAAATCAGAACATTTAGCCACTGTACATACTTGACAGTTAAAATAATATTTTTCCATTCCTTTCATTGGTGTGTATTGGGAGGCCTTGACTTAAAGCAAACCTTTTCATTAAGATAGAAACAAAAATAAAGAATATATGTTAAAGAAGGAAAATGTGTGAAAATAAATACCAGTATAACTGAAAATCATGGTACTAAAGTATTTTATATTCTTCAGCAATGTCAGGTGATTATTTGTAATATTTTTGTTTTTAAGTTTAGTTGTTAGGTCATTGAAAAACTGATTTACAATTTAGCAGATATGATTTACAAAAACAAAAGAGAGAGAAGCAATCCTGCTATATATATCAGCAATGGAAAGATTATTTTTAGAGCATTGTGTACAATTTTGGTTTTGCTAATTGAAGAAAGATGTGTGCAACTTGGGAATAGTTCCAAAAATTCAACAAAAACATTCAGAGGCTAGAAAATAAGCCATATGGAATTTATCTTCCAGATTTATTCACACAAATGGGAAATAATGAATGTTTAAGTTTATTCATTACATTACTTATAAGGACAAAATATTGGAGTCTACCTAAAAGTTCATCAATATGAGACTAGTTAGATATATTTTGGCACAGTTATGCCATAGAATTTATTATAACTATAAAAAGATATTAAAGAAACTTTATATTATGTTGGGAAAGATCTTCAAGATATATTGTTATGTGAGATAAGCAAGTAAGTTTGTGGAATGTGCTACCGTAGTGTTCAAAAGTAAAAGGAATAAAAGTTATTTATATATGCGTGTGTTTTTTTCTCTGGAAGTAGACACGAGTCATCAACAATAGTGATTGCTTATAACTGGTAAGTAGGAATTTGATGGCTGGGAGATAAGGCACTTAAGAGTATGTTTATGATCGTTTTTAAGTACTATTTGATACTTATACATGTATTTCTTATTAAAAAAGTAAATAGATAATTTTTTTAGACAACAAGAAAATAGTGACAGGGCTGAGTATTTAAACTGTGTTCAGCACATCTTCTGAGTATCTACATAGCCAGTGTAAATTAGGAGAGAGGTGCCAGATTAGCTCAATCACAAGAAAAATGAATGAATCATTTGCACCATAATATACTTCACTCATGATTCGAAGAAATGGCCCTCCCTAATAGGGGCCGATTTTTCCAAAATAAAAAACAATTAGGCAATGACAGAATAATACAATTCACCATTCCCTAGTAATATTTGTAAAACATTTCATAGATTTCACAATATCTTATCTTATTTGATCCACCTTTACAAGAACACTGTGATTAATAGCACAGAATTTTCTAATGGAAATAAAGAGGAGACAAATATTTGCTGATGGTCTCAACCAATAGGACAGGATATTTGAAAACTGCAAGTCACTTTAAAAAAGAGGAACACATGATTTAAGGACTTGCCAAGTCATTAGACTTTTTATAACTAGTTACAGCTTAAAATTGTTTCTACTTCTGCTTTTTTGGCCCAGAATTATTCCTCAAATACTAATTTTTCTTCATTCTGATTCAGAACTAAATTTCTGACTTTATTTCTTCATAGTACAGAAAACCTCTATTTTCCATCTATCTAATCATATATATATATATATATTTTGAGACTAGATCTCACTATTTCTGCCCGTGGAACCGCAGGCTCTCGTTGCCCGGGGTACCACAGACTCAAGGAATCCCCAGCCTCAGCTTCCCAGGTAGCTGGGATTACAGGCACGTGCCACCACGCCCAGCTGTTTTTTTGGAACTAGGTCTCGCTACAGGCCCCAGGTGGGGACTCGAACCACGATCCCTAGCCCCGGCCGCTTCATAGGCTGCAGCTTACAGGCACAAGCCACCATGTCCAGCTATCTAATCATAATTTTTAATGTAATTAAATTACACGGAAGAGAAATTGCTAGAATGCAGATTCCTGGCACCTCTCCCCAAAGAATGAGTCACTGGTTCTTAAGTGGAGCCTAAGTCTATGCTTTTATTTTTTTTAAGCAGGTAGCTATTTTTGTAAGATGGTTTGAGCATTGTTCTAAACAACATGTTCAACAAGAAGTGAGATTGTTTGTAACTAGAAACTCTATGTGGCTGATTAAAATCAAAGAGGCTTCTTGATCCTCTTTGCAAGCTCATTATTGTTCTAGCAAAGAGGCAACGATGAGGAGCTGGGAGTGATGATTAGCCTCTAGTGAATTGAGAAGTCAGTGGTGACAACATAGTGCTAATATGTGCCTAACATTCAGGGGAAGATGCACAATATCATATCAAAACTTACCAGATTTATTTCCTTTACTTCTGTACTCTGAAAGCCTGACATGGTCTCATGTTGGAGGGTCTAAAGAGGATATCTATTTGCCTCTAAGAAGAATTTTCAGTGGTGACCACATTCGTCATAAAGACCTAAAGACCTTAGTGGTTTGAGATTTGGTTACCCCAGTGACTTCTCCCTGTGCAGCGCTGAAGCAATTTGAGATCTGGTAGGACACATCTATTTACAGGTTCCAAATCCCATCTTGGGAAGAGGGAGCTGAAAACGACAGATCTCATCACAGAGGATACTTGTTTACATGACTTTGTCCCCATCCCAACCCTGGCAAAGCCCTAAGTTTAGCTTTCTAGTGAAGCTAGAAATCTTACTGCATTTATCATTCTTCTGCTGACATCTCCTTAAGAAAATATTTTTGTGAAAATTTCTTTAAAACAATTAAAAGTGACTTCATGCTGATAGTACACATCTGTCATCCACTGAAAGGTTTTATTGTTTTATATAACATTCTGAGTGCTTTTAATGTTGTACTCATGCCCCCCAGACAATTATTACAGAAGACATACTTTTGTTAATTGAAATAATAAATACTTAATAGGTATTCTAATAAAATGTGATGATTTAAGGTTTAAATGGTATCTTGTCATTGAAGAAATGCCATAGCACACACATCTCTAAAAACCAAATGGAAAAATACAGAGGGAGAATAAAAACATTGGAAAATTAAATAGTGGTGCACAAAATGAGATCACAGAAACTGTGAAGAGAAATATAAGAGAAATCTTCTCTTTGTGAGTTTTGGAAAGATATATTCACCAAAAATTTTATTTGGTAGTTATTTGTCCTCAATTCAAAGAGTAGCAGGTGCTGAATTACCTCATTGCCCTATCTCTCAGTAGAGCGTGTACCCTACAAAAACAAGAATTATTCTGAACTGTGATCACAAATTAACCTTATGGAGTCACTGAGAATGTATGAAGCAATTTCCTCTTCTCCATACTCTGTGTCTATTAACTGACTGCTTTCTAAGAAGGAAATAGATGCAAATAGATGACTGATAATCGAAGGGTGAAACTGGATTACCTATCATATTTGCTTCAAATCCTTAAACTCTCACAAAGAAAGAGGACAAATGACCTTTGGTGGGTGGTTCAACTGTCTCTAGTCAAATTATCTGGAGATCTTATAACAATTTGAGGATGTAGACCAGGAGGGGAACCTGAATGGTACCAGAAATAGCAGGCTATAGGGAAGAGTGAAGAGGTTCTAACTAGTTAGCTTTGTCTTTGTCACTCCTGAGTTACCTACAATTTCCTCATCTAGAGTCACACCTGCCAAAATGTTTCAAAACTAAGAAGATGAATATGAGAAATGTAAAAAGTGAAGGCAATGGCCACAGCTGCTGTCACATAATTCCAGGTTAGCGCTACCAAGCCTGACATAAAATGTGCATGGACACCACTGGCCATGAGTGACCTTGAGCATTGGGAAATGTGTGCAATGTGACCAAGGAACTGAAATTTGAACTTTAGTTTTAATAAATTTAAACTTCAATAGCCAAATGTGGCTGGTGGCCACTATATCAGATGGGGTAGCTTTACATTTTCAGGTGACTTTGCCAAATGTTTGAGATCAAATTCAGATTTCTGAACTGGTAATGTATTGAAACCTTACCCACCTCCTCAGTTTGTACCCAAACAAGAAAAAGTAGGAAGTTAAATAATGAAAGGATGCAGAGGAAAATAACTTTATCTTCTATGGAAGCAAAAAACACATGAGTACAATTTTCAACCAAGTGGATAAAAAAGAAAAATTTAATTGATTAAGTGAAAATTTGGTAACTGTACAGCCAAAAAACGATTTTTCCATTTTCTTCCTTCAATCAAACGGAGTGAATTGGCAGATGAATTTGGTGTTATGTAACACAGTGAAATCTAAATGAAAACAAACACCAGGCAAGCCTAGGTGGATGTGGATTAAATTAAATATTTACACACTACACAACAGATCTTTTGTAAAGGGCAATTTTATGAACCAGAAACTTCAATAATAAAAGGATGGTGAGAGTGTTTTTATTTATATAAAACCTGCTGTTTGACACCTAGGGCAAAGGCAAACCAGCCCAGCTGTCAGGAGGTGACTTGAGTATCACAAAATGAAATTGCCCAGTTATGTTTAAACTGCATCTGAATGTATAAATAAATATAAAAGATGGGAGGCACATACATCAATAAATGTTGCTGTCATTTTAATGAGGTTTTTGTTGTTGTTATCCTTTTCTAATTTCTCCAGATTTTCAGCATTGAGTTGAAATATTTTTTAAGAAAAAAGTTTTCAGTAAAAAGACAGAATAATATAATAAATGTTCATATTATGATTACCCCAATTGAACACTTGTTCAAGTTTGTTGTATTTGCTTTGAGGATTTTTTTTTTTTTTTTTGAGACCAGGTCTCACTATTTTTGCCTGTGGAACCGCAGGCTCACATTGCCCAGGGTACCACAGACTCAAGCCATCCCCAGCCTCAGCTTCCTGGGTAGCTGGGATTACAGGCACATGCCACCATGCCCAGCTATATTGTTCTGGAACTAGGTCTCACTGCATGTCCCCAGCGGGACTCGAACCAAGATCCCTGGTCCTGGCTGTGGCTTCCTAGGCTGCTGCTTACAGGCATGCACCACCATGCCGGGCCTGAGGATTTCTTTTTTAAGGCCATAGTTACAGTTGAAGTTTCCTGTATATACCTCCAGCCCCAGGGCTCCCCTCTCCCTAACAGCAACTGTGAGCTGGAGTTCCATGCTTTCCCCCATACATTTTAAGTAATTTTCCTATATATGTCTATATTCATTAAGAATATATAGTAGTATTTATAAATTGATTTTATATCATTGTCTATCTTGAGATTTTCCCAACACCTTATCACCGGTGAACCATCTTAATCTCTTGTGCCCGTCCTTCCCCCAATTTTACCCTCTTCCCCCTATCTTGCTCTATGCTTCAGTTTTGTTGACAATTTTGAATTTTTCCTGTCCATGTATGTGTTTGTTTTCCCTATATCCCTCATACAAATGAGACCATCCAGTATTTCTCTTTTTCTTTCTGGCTTCTTTCTGCTAACACAATTCCTTCTAACTCCATCCATGTTGCTGCAAATGATGCAAGTTTGTCTTTTTGATGGATGAGTAATATTCCATTGTGTACATATACCACAACTTTCTGAGCCATTCATCTGTTTGGGGGCATTTGGGTTATTTTCATATCCTGGCTATTGTAAATAGTGCTGCAATACCATCTGAGTACAGGTGTCCTTTTGAATTAGAGTTATTGTATCCTTTGGGCAAATTCCTAGAAGTGGGATTGCTGGATGGAATGGTAGTTTCATTTTCAGTAGTTTACAGGTCTTCTACATAGATTTCCATATTGACTGATCCAGTTTGCATTCCCACAAGCAGTGTAAAAATATTCCTTTCTCTCCACATCCACACCAGCATTTGTTGTTGCCCTTTATAAAAATATGGATCATTCTTACTGGTGTGAGATGGTATCTCATTGTGGTTTTGATTTACATATCTCTGATTATTAGTGATGTTGAGCATTTTCATATATCTATTGGTCATTTGTATTTCTTCTTTTGAGGAGTGTTTTTTTTAGCTCTTTGCCCCATTTTTTGACTGGACATTTTGCTTTGTTTTTGTTAAGTTTTGTGAGTTTTTTTTACAACATATTCTTAAAAAGGCAGATACATGGCCAATAAGCACTTGATGTAGACGTTCAACATCACTTGAAAGGAAATACAAATCCCAAGCACATTAAGTTCCACCTCTTACTTGTTAGACTGACTGTTACAAACCAAACCAAACAAGAGATAACAAGTGTTGGTGAGACTGGGCAGCCTTGTATACTGCAAGTAGGAATGTAAGTTGGTACAGCCAGCATGGAAAAGCTTGTGGCGTTTCCTCAAGAAATTAAGAATAGACCTGGCATTGGATCCAGCACTTTCACTTCTAGACAGCTATATGAAGGAAATGAAATTGCAATCTTGAAGGGGTATCTCCACACCCATGTTCATGGCAGCATCGTTCACAATAACGAAGACGTGGAAGCAACCTAGGTATCCATGAAGAGATGACCAGAACAATAAGATGCAACATATGCTCACACCTACACTCACTATTCAGTGATAAAAAAGGAAACCTTTTGACAATGTGGATGAACCAAAAGGCAGACACGGAAAGACAAATACTGCATGATGTCACTTATATGTGGTATATAGAAAAAAGCAGAACTCATGATAACAGTAGAATGGGGGTTGTCAGAGACTAGTCAGTGGGGAAAATGGCAAAATAAAGTCTGGTGATCTAATGACACCATGGTGACTGTAGGTAATGATGCTCTACAATATACTTGAAATATAATATACTTTAGTTAAAAGAGTAAATCCTATTTGTTTTCACCAACAAAAGAAATGGTAATTGTGAAGGGATGAAGGTGTTATCTAACTTCACTGTGGTTTACCATACGTAAGGTGTACCTAATTATGACGTACATCTTAAACTACGCAGTGTTATATGTCAATGTTGTCTCAATAAAGCTGGAAAAATTTACAAAAAATTTTATTGCATATACTTCTACACAGTGTTTTTATTCAATTTTATGTTGAGAAATGTTAAACATATATATCTGAACTAGATTTTTTTGGACAGGTGCTCCATTAAAGCTTACTACCACAATAATAAAAAGTAACACTTTTATAGAATTATATAGTGTGTATATTCATCTTGCTTCATGTAAGCTACTTAACAACCAGGGAAGCGGATCTAATTATTTTTTCTGTTTTATTTAACAAAGAAATGTAATATAAGAAGTTCAGGGACGTCTCAAACCTAAGTAGGTAATCAGAGGCGAAATCTACCTCAAACCCTGGCCATTGCAGGCGGGAGTTCTTGGACCACATTTTACCTCCCACTGAGCCCTGGTTTTTATTTAGTGCTGAGGATCACCAATGGAGAGTTAAAAAGCCTGGCAGAATTCGCCTTTGCTGACCAAGGCAAGGCAAGCACTTTAAAATCAATAAGGGGGAATAAAAATAGAGCAAGTGAGAAAAATAAAAAGGGTTGGGGAAATGGAGAGAAAAAATGGTTATTTTGGTTGTTCAGGTGTGCAGTGTTATTTAGTATTGCCCTGGATGCCTGTTGCCTAGTTTGTGAAGATTGGGAGGAAAAGCAGCTTGGCTATTATCCTACCTGAGCTTTTCAGTGCCTGAGTTGGCAGCCCTACGGCTGAAGGGTGGGGCTAACGCAGTGTGCCCTAAAATACAGGAGGAAGCTAAGATAATTTTTGATGTTTCAGTATAGACCATTAGTTAGGTGGCAGAGTGTGAAAGTGAGGTCTTTTTAAGTTATTTTCATCTATCTCTGCCCAGGTTATTTGAACAGCTGGAATCAAGTGCAGCCAATACATGAAAAACTGTGTTTGTCACCTTCTACCACACTCAATTTGATCTCCTTCCCCCACTATTTTCAGAAGAAAGGAAACCAAAGCCTCCTCCCTACCAGAGATTGTCTGATCCTTTCCAGGATGCTTTCCTTTGTGGCTAAATCTTCCCTGTTCCTATGGCCCCTTGATCCTGGCACCAGAATTACAATTCTCAGGTGAGTATTTAGGTATGCTTTGGTGGGCTCTGCCTGGCTCCCTCCTCTGGGAAGTTCACTCTAGCTTGACAATTTCAACTCCCCTCAACTCCCATTCCCAGGGCTGGAGACTAGTGTCAGGTACACATGCAAACTCAAGCAAACATACCAAGCTTCCTCTGAAGCCCCTGTCTCCCCACCTCAGGCTGGAGGTGCAGTGCCAAACAGGAGACTGGCTCTAACCTTCCCTTTTGCTATTCACTAGTCTCTAGGCAAAACTCTCAGGCCCAGTGCTGACTAATGGGAGGCAGCCTGCTGTGCATTCAAGTCTATACCCCACCCCCAGCCAGGCATGAGGAGTTGGTCTGATAACCAGCCTGTCTCTCCAGGCTTCTGCTTTATGGGTGTATAAGGCCAGAATGATAAAGTAGCAGGAGCAGGTCCAGCTGCCTGCTGATAAGCCCTCAAAAGGTATCTGACCTCGATTGTTCTTAGCTCTGTGTACATGGCTGCCAGAAAAAACCTGCTTTGTTCTCAGCCTGGGATCCCAGAGGCCAGTTCTGATTACATCAAATCTCCACTGGTGCAAGCACGTCTAAGTCAGCGCTCTAACATTTTCAGTCTGTTTCCAGCAGAGAGACCAGGCCTTCTAGAGGCAACAACCATCTACAAACTAAGATCATTTGTAGTGCCTTGTGCTTATGTTCACAGTATATTTCATGCAGGACAAGTGATACTGGTTTTCTGTTTACTATAGTCTTTTATGTTACCTTAA
>PVHY01011567.1:0-47476 GCA_004024945.1 Uropsilus gracilis
CACCATTATTAGTTTTACTACTGTTTCTGAACATCATATAAATGAAACCATATAGAGTCAGTATCCTATTTTTCAATAAAAATTGTGTTTACATAGAAGCCTTCAAAATGCCAGCAAACAGCCACAACTTTTTTTTAAAACTACAGAGTAGTACTGTATTAGCAGCAATGATTTCATATAAGTTTCATCAGAGCAACTGAAGATGAGAAATTACCTTTTCTAGATATAACTATTTTGTGTTGTCCAACAGGAGCCTGCTTTAAATTTCATGCCAATTTATAACCCCCATACTGTACCAGGCAAGGTTAGTGGGTACTGAAAATAACACCACGACAGGGCTATCTCTAAAGACACACTTGGTAGAAAGTTAACTATATAAAAAAAGATATTGTGTTTTAAAAACAAATCTTACACAGCTTTACATTTCAATTTTTTTCTTTAAAAGGAGTGACTTGTGTATAGGGGGGTTAAATGCTTTATAAACTAAAAAAAAAAAACTGTGCTAGAACCAAGTTATATACCACCATCTTCTATATCATCTTCTTCAGTCTTTTCCTTTTCTTCCTCTTTTCTCTTGCTTTATTCAGCTTTGACGATTACTTTTTTGGCCACATCAGGACTCCCCTCAGCTTGTATGAAGCAATACTCTCTTCTTACTTTTCCTTCATCTTAGCAGTCTTCTTTTCATAAAGTTGCATGTCAATCACAGCAGTGTTATTTCCCATCTCTCCCAGTTTCTTTGGAAAATTACCACTGAACAGGCCAGGATGTTCTCCTTTGCTTTTTGGTTGATACTTAGAAACTAACAAGAAAAAGGCTGAAGGAGGCCTCTTTCTTGCACTGGGATCCTGTGTTTGCTTCGGCAGCACATATACTAAAATTGCCTGGGATCCTTGTACTTCTTTTGTGTTCCACCTTTAGGGGTGATATTATAATTTCAATTTCATTCACAACAACTGGTCTTGTCTACCTTTGCTATGTCTTCAAACTTTTCTTTTTCTTCAATAGACATGGTGAAGAAAGTGCCTTTCTGAGCACTTCTTAGAAAACTCTGAGAAGCTGATTAAAAGTATCAGATGCTTCTTCTTGTGCTCCTTCCAATAAGTTTGCACGAAAAAATGATCGTCTTTTAGGACTTCCTTTGTCTAAGTTTGATTTTTCCCCCCAGAGAGGCACAAAGTTGCTCAGTGCCTTTCTGGATTCACTGATCCCACTGTGGTCTCTGGAGCTGAATGTACTGCAATGATTACTATATGTTTCTTGTACCTGTTAGTGACTTTTTTTTTTTTGGCTCAATATAAGGTTACTTTTAACATAATTTATTAAAATGGAAGAAATATGAACAAGACATGACAAAGGCTGTGTCTACTTCATTTTTATACAAATCCTAGTTTATAAAATATGATAAATATTTTTTATAAGACTTATACTTAATGGAGTTAAGATAGAATGGGTGACCTTTAGACATACCTTGAGAAATATTTTAACCACAGATGCAGTTCAGTACTAGATAGGGATGCAGAAGAGATTCAAGTATGCACTCAAGCTACATATTACAAATCAGAATACACAGCATTTTTAGAAAATGAGAAACTAGTCCTAACTAGACTCACCTTTGTGGTGTCATGTGCATTCAATATACCTTCGACAATGTCAGACAGATCTGTATGCAATTCCTTTAAAGACAGAAACCCGAAAGAGTAACTAGAAAAACAGTATATATCATTCTATCTCAGTGGCTAAAGTATACTATAATTGAATCAACTACTCCCCCCACCAAATACTTTTTAAATTAAACTAAAATTTAAAAAACTAGGTAACTTTTCTGTAGTTTTTTTACTTTAAATTTTAAATTAAATTTTCTAAGGCAAATTCTTTCTCCAATTTTGATCTTCAGCTATAAATACTTTAACTGAAAGCAATAATACATTCTTCTTTCTTCTGCTCACTCCCACCACCTCCCCTGACCTCCAACTCTATTGTAATTTTTTACTACATTTTCCTGTTGTAAGCTTACATGCAACAAGATGCAGAGAATCAGAACTTACAGGGATATCATTCGTGCGGTTGTCCTTCCAGACCTCTAAAAGTGCAACTACCATGTCTCTCAATTCAACTCTGGAGAGAACTCCATCACGATCAACATCAAACACCTTGAAGCAAACTAACGAAAAGAAAATCTTATGGTGGGAAATCAAGTTCATGTTCTCAAGTATAATATATTTTACTAGAATTTGCCCTAATAAAATGACTTAGTGCAACAAGTATATTCTGCATTAAATTCTAGTCTGGGATAGATTGTACCATGTCATTAAAATCCTTTGAATCCAGTGCCATGCTGCTGGGCACTGAGCCCTGAGCCACTCAGCCTACCGTGCTCCTTTCGGGGTTCGAGGGAATGCAAGGTAGGGGGGACCCTGCCGCCTACCAGGGCAGGAGAGTGGCTGTGGTCACCCCCCAGTCACCATACTACCAGGTGGCTGGGGAAGGTGGGGTAGCCCCACCCACATGCCGGGTTCAGCCATGCTGCTGGCCACTAAGCCCCGCCCCCTGGGGGGGGCAGAACTGGTGGAGGGTAGTGGGTGGTAGGGGTCATTCCCACTGGTCTTTTCCAAATCCAGTCAACCCTCACCAGAAGCAGCTAAATCAGTGCTTCAAGAGCAGTTGCACATGAATACAGAGGTGAAAAACAAGGAAGTACTCTCGAACAACGAACATGTCAGATCCATGGGACACAGGACTATAAAACTGATTATAGAGACAAACTACCTCAGAAATACAACCACTGTGATTACAATGATGGGAACGGAATTTCCCGTTCAGAGATGCCTTCAGCATGATGAAAGGACCCTCCCACTTTAGGGGGTGAAAGTCACAGAGAAGGGCGGTGGCCCCACGACAAACCGGGCTAACCATCTGCCAGGGCCTATCTCGGTCAAAAAAACAGGTGCACAAACTCTGGCCAGGATAAAAGCTCCCAACGCCAGCAACCAGAACTAGAAAACAAAGAGCAAAATATGACAGAAGAAGGGTCAGAGCAGCCGACCAGAAAGAAGGAGGGGCCACTGAAAGAACACAATCATGTGTGAACTGGTTGCCAGCAGCAAAAAGACACTTGGAAAACTAAGCACAGGTCACTGTGTCCCAGGAAATTACGTCCATACCAGACAAAAGGACATTGCTACAGGAAAGAAAAGGAAGAATCCAAGGGACTAAAAATTAAACAATAAATGGCAGTGAAAGAAGAGATGGAGAGACCAGGGGGGTGGGCCAGGGAAGGGGCAACACCCAAAACGCAAATGTAAACAAAACTTATTCAATAAAAATATATATTATTAAAAAAAAACCTTTGAATTTAAAGAATTTATTGCTCATACTTCATAATTCTCTCTAAGCTAAATTCTTTGAAAATCAGAAAAAATGATCCAAGTTACTGTATAATAAATAATGGGAAACCTCACATGTTTTGAGGAGATAAATCAAGTCTTTAAGTTTCTAATATTTGAAACTGATTGTTACTGAGTTGGTTAAAATGCAAAAACTATTTCATTTATACTTAGTAATAAGCTGACAGATAGCATGCTTCCACTTCCTCTTTAATGTAATGAATGTACACAGACTTTTTTCCAAAAGAATTGTCAAATAATTTTTTTCTTTTTTTAATCATATTTTGAAATGATAGGTTTATTATGAAAAGGAGAAAGAAAAAGAGAGGCATGTGCACAGTCATAGAGAGAGCTGCCTCTGAAAGGGACAGGTTTGTTAAAAGAGATCAAGAATAATTTCAACTCTTGCATGACATTTAAATATAACATGCTCAAAATTAGAAATATGAGCACATTGCTAATTCACTCCAAATGAAATCATTCTAGTTTAACTCCAACTAGTTCATAAGCAAAAATATTAGTAATTAATCTCAAATGAGAAATCAAGACTTATTTTAGTAGCAGATCTTTAATGGGAACAAAAAAATCTATTAAAAGGTCAGGTAGGAAGAAAGAAGAAAAACAAAATCTGACTTTTTAAGATTAAGTAATTATCTATTTAGTATAGCCCTATAAAATTATGTTATTAATTCAATTAAGTACATTGGAGTGTAATAGCAGTAGTTGATGAGTTCCTACAGTCCTCCGCTCTACCAGCTGAGCTATCGAAGGGAATCATTGGAGTGTAATAGCAAAGTGACCAGGGGAGATGTGGTGTGGGGGGGTATTTCCATGGGGATTAGCAGTTATACAATCATATATTGCAAAATATGCAAACATTTAAAAAAATTATAAAAAAAAATAGCAGGGAATAAAGTCCCTATCTTTGAAATATGTCCAGTGTCCTTAGGCATACAAAATACACAGTTCAATTTATTAAAAAAAAAAAAAAATGTCAAATACCATATCCAAAAAAGGCAACATATGTGAAGCTGTACTTTAGAGAAGCAGAGATAATGACCACTCCATTAAATATATTAGAATTAAATGTCATTTAGTTACATATAAACTTGTACATTTTCTCAAATATGATTAAGAGTTAATAATGCAGTATACTTATAAATTATGCTATAATGACATTTTAGCTAGGTTGAAAGACCATTTTAGTATTTAGTAAGATTGTTATTTTGATCATAGATTTCATTTTGCTAATGAAAGTATGAATGCATGTGACAGAAAATGAGTTGGTTTTCAAATTATGCAAGACACAAAATTCTCCATGCAGACTATCAGAAAATATTGCCTAAATTCTTAATATTTCAAATACATCAAGGTTAATGCAGGTGATTTATCACAAACTGCAAATTCATCAGGAAAATTAGTTCTCATTACTATGAGCAAAGATCTCAAACTATCCAACTATAAAAAAGAATAAGTAATCAACTTCTTAGCTAGACCTTAGTAAAACCTCAATGAGACTACTATTTGACAACTTGACAGATGAAAATTCTAAGACTGAATTCATAGATAATTTTACATGGATAAATGCTAAATCTTTTTCTTTCAGAGTTTTGTGACAAAGTTTTTAACACACTCACATTTCTGTCTTTCAGCCAGGGGTCCCCTGCAGCAGGCTGATAACCCACAGGATATCTCTTTAAAATCTATATGATTGTCACGATTTTCATCAAAAGCATTAAACAAACCTGTAAAATACAAAAAGATATCACAAATCATAGTTAACAAATTATTCTAATGATTATAATGATATATTCATGAAAGGAAGCAAGTCTATTTCCATATACTGGAAATATTTTTTAAAAAAATTTTATCATTAGTTCCTTCCTTCTCTTAGTATAATTATTAACACAGAATAAGATTCTAGCAAAAAAATACATTCTTTAGTGTTTGGTTATGCTTGTCTATACCTTATATCAACTCTAATAGCTCAAAATGAACATAGTATGTTAAAAAATGAAAAGAAAATAAGAGGGAGATGTGTTCAACTACATATTCAAATATATACCAAAGTGTTATTAGTATACTCCCTTACTTAAATGAAGCAAAGAAAAAATGCACACTCTATGACAGAGAAATTCTCTACTACAGTCTTCTTTGTACTATTTAATCTTTATAAATATTTGAATTTTCAGAAATGAAATTTATAACCCAAAACCTGTGATTTTCCCATTTTCTGTAAAAACCAGAAAATTATAATCTTGTTTCCAAATGTTTTAAAATAATAAAAATCCATCTCTAATTCTAAAATGGTAAAAACCAAGTGCATTGTTGAAGTAGGTGGAAGCCCACAACCAGATATGCTCCAGGCACTTTTGAAGTAACAACTTAGAAATCTGAAGATGGCATATTTCAAGAATCTAATTCTGTTTAAAGATGAGAAAGCTAAAGCTCAAACTGGGTTAAGAGACCTGCCAAAAGAAAAAGTTTAAAAAGTCCAGAACCAGAATCAAAGTATTCAGATTTCAAACTACTCTTTGTATTCCTGTTTTTTTTTTCAAAGTCACAGTAATAAAAATCTTAGAGTACAAGGGAACATCAGAGATGGTCCAATTTAGTGGCTTTTTTCTATTTTTGTGTATGTGTATGGGGGACATAAAGATGGAACCATCTCAGTTACAAGAAAAAAAAATGGAGGTACACAAAAGTGATGAAGAGGTGGAGTTATGTGTGGACATCTGGAGCCCTATCTATTAAGAGACTAACACTAATGCCTGAACCAGCTGCCGAGGCTAATACTTCATAGGAGTACCCACCAATTTGATCAAACTCATCCTATATATGAGGATATTCTGGAACAAAGAGTTAAACTGATTTGTGCCAGGTTACACAGGAATAATAAAACTCAATATACCAACTAAATTTCTATGTTAGCTTTTTCCCTACTAAACTACATTATCTACAAGAAACTTGCAAACCTATAACATTATAGTTTTTTAAAGATTATGGGTTAGACATATGAAATGGGGTCACATGTAAACATTGACCAAAGAATATTTATATTGTGTTTATAGAAAACAAAATGATTCCTACCTTCACTTAGAGATGGACGAATAGGTGGTGATACCAATGGGCCAAATGTCTCTAAATCAAAGCGTCCAGTTCGAGATTGAGCCTTCAGCAACCAATAGCGTTTTTCCAGATCAATGATGTCTGATTCTTCCACTGAGAGTCAAATCAAACAAGATTATAAAACCTCAGATTTCTCTTCTGAAGAATCTCTTCATTAAGTTCATTCTGATAATATCACTTCCAAAGATACATTTATATTTCTGAATTCAAATGCCTAAAATCATTACTTATACTCTAAAAGACATACACATTATACCTAAAATAGCACAAAAATTAAAATTAACCAAATAAACACTTCAAAATCAGAAATTCTGGCAATTTTCCATTCATTTAAAGATTCTAATACATCTTTTTCTCCTGATTCTACTGTAAATATCATAATGGCAGAAGACAAGCATGATTAATCTTGTCGACATGGCAATTGGTTTATATATTCAATACTTTTTTCTTTTTCAATAGTTATTAAATAAGTGAAAAAGAGTATGGTAACAAAGAAGGTAGGGTAGGATTTTCAATGTGATAGTAATAGGTATATTAAAAAAAAGCAGAATATCTTTCTTCATTTGTGAGGTGTTTTAAAATATCACAGATGTTCCAATCATGGTTATAATGTACATGTCTACGGTTTGGACCAGTCAGAGTTGAGAATTTTTTTTTTAATACTGGGAGTATCTATAAACGCAGTCATCTTTAATTAGTAGCAATAAACAAATTCTAGAGTTAAAAGCTATTCAAAGACTTGCACCAACAAAGATTCAAAAGTAACTGAAAATACCAAGCTGATCTACAAGTCACTGAACTGATTATCAAAACAAACTTCCTTTTTAAAAAGAAGACAAAAGAATCCATATACTTGGTCATATAACACTCACAATTCTAGCATGCAATGTAATATGAAACAAGCAGGAAGATGTGACCCAAAACCTGGGTGAAAATCAATCAACAGAAAAAATCCTAAAAGTAAGAAAGATGATGAGATTAGCAGAGAATTTTTTTTAAAAAAAATCCATTATTAATGCATCAAGAATTTAAAGAAAATCATGACCATGTTGAGGCAGGAAATGAAGACTACCAACATGTTACAAATTGAACTACTAGAGATGAAGAAAATTGAAATGAAAAAGAACTCACTGTATGATTAAACAAGATACAAAGTAGAATAAAGATTAATGGACTTGAGGACTAAGCATAACAAATTGTCCAAATGGAAGCAAATGGAGAAAAAAACCTAAAAAAAAAAAAACTAGTTAGAATCCCACTGACCTATAAGACAATATAAAATAGTAAAACATACATAACATTGGAGTTTCAGAAAGGGAGTCCATAAGTATTTGAAATTGTAACAGCTGAAAATTTTAAATCTGATAAAGACTATAATCCCACAGATTCATAAATTTGATGAACTCACTGAAAAATTCAAAGAAAAGCAAATCAAGGCAAATGAAAATCAACTTGATGACAAAGAGTAGATCTTAAATGTGGTCAGGCAAAAAAAGGCATAACAAACAGGGTAGCTAGCCGGGCATGGTGGCTCATGCCTGTAAGCTTCAGCCTATGAAGCAACTGGGGCTAGGGATCACGGTTCGAGTCCCCCTTGGGGCAATACAGCGAGACCTAGACCCAAAAAATAGCTAGGCGTTGATGTGAAATATATATATATGTATAAATTAAAATAAAAAAGTTTAAAAAAAATAGCTAGGCGTGGTGGCGCACTTGAGTCCGTGGTACCCCGGGGCAACGTGAGCCTGCGGTCTCACAAGCAAAAAAAAAAAACCAGGGTAGCTAAACTAAGCAATGCTTTCTCTTCATTAACACGGGTGTCAGGAAGCAATAAGGTGGTGGGATAAAAGTGTTGAAAGGAAGAGACTGTTACTCTCAAATTCTATATTCTCTGAAAACATTAAAAATAAAGACAAAAAATTTTTTTGATAAAAACTGAATTTCTATTAATAGTAAAACTGCACCAAAGACACACTCATTTGTATTAGATAGTGTTAAGTAAATTAAATTTTGGAAAACAAGACATCAAAATCTTCCAGGACAGCTGGGTATAGTGGCACATGCCTGTAATCCAAGCGCTGGGAGGCAAGAGGCAAGGGATCACTTGAGTTCACTGGTTCAAGACTACCCCAGGCAACAGTGAGACATGGTCTCAGAAAAAAAAAAAAAAAAAAAAAAAAGCAGTTGGGCACGTGGTGGGAGCTTGTAATCCCAGCTACCTGGGAGGCTGAAGCTAGGGATCACGTGATATCCACGGGATCCATGGGATTGGGACTACCCTGAGCAACACAGCAAGACCTCATCTCAAAAAAAAAACCCAAAAAAATAACCAAAAAAAACCCCTTCCAGGACATCAAATACTCAAAAATCTATCAAACACAAGTTAGATATAATTCTTTATTATGTAAGTGTTATTAAGACTAGGTCTGTGATCAGAAAAAAAAAACAAAATTCTTCCGTAAACTATCGCTGGAAATACATAGCAGATTAAAAACTTATGAGAAAGCTGGGCATGGTGGTGCATGCCTGTAATCCCAGCTACTTGGGAAGCTGAGGCTAGGAATCACTTGAGTCTGTGGGTTTGAAACAACCCTGGGCAACAAAGCGAGACCTAGTCTCAAAAAAAAAAAAAATAGCAGGGCATGGTGGCGCGCGCCTGTAATCCCAGCTACCTGGGAGGCTGAGACTAGGGATCACTTGAGTCTGCAGGTCTGGGACTACCCTGGACAACATAGCAAGACCTAGTCAAGAGAGGAGAGAGGGGAGAGCGAGAGAGTAAGAGAGAGGGAGAGAGGGAGAGGGGTAGTGAGGGAGAAAGAAGTAATAAATACTATGAAATAAATATTATGAGAAATATCTCTTTCAGAAAGCAAAATCTTAATAAAAAAGGCAAATTAAATAGATTTTCAGGCTTATACTATCTTTATTTCTAACATCATTATATAATTGTTCTTTAATTAAGAAGATACTCAATTGTGTGATACAGTAGTGGCCATATCTAGTGTTATCATACCAATAGTGAATTTTTATGTAAGAAGTTTTAAATGATACTTTATATTATTCTTTGTTCAAGTTAGAAATAAGAGTCTAAACACAGCTTACATATTTGAAATGCTACTTTATTTCTGAGATTGAGGGGAACTAAAACATGGGTAATAGAAATTATTAAACATTCCCAGTCTTTGATGTTTTCTTGCAATTTCTTTATTAACTTTAATTATAAAATAATTTTCCAACTCTTATTACATACCTAAATGCATAGAAAAAATTATATAATTAATATTACCATCCCAAAGCAATTATTTTTATTTTTATCAAATTTAAGAAAATATTTACTACTAATTTTTTATTTTATACTATTTTTGTTATTAGACTAATAATACATTTTGTTGATAAAAATATTGAAAATGTAGGTGATCAAAAAGAAAAAAAAGACATACAATTGCATTTTTTCACACAATGATAACCATAGTAGTATATGTATTTAACTGAATATCAGGTATGATTTCTCAGATTGCACAGAATTCTACTGCATAGTTTTAAATGACCAACATTTTAAAACTAACTAAACATTTTAAAATTTTACAGCAAAATCAAGAATTACTTTAATATATAGTCATACACACTATGAAAGCAGATTTTTTTCTTTAACTTAAAAATATATACTGCATTTGTTACTATTCTGTAACAACCCAATGAGCCAACATTTGCACAAGTTCAAATTGAAAATGGAAGTTTTAAATTAAATTCGCTACATAAACATGCAGTGCTCAGTTTTTAAAACAGAAGCATCTACTTCAACTACTCAGATAACTGAATTTACTTAAATGGAATATTTAAAATTTTCAGCAAAAGGGAAAGTAATCACAGGAGTCTGATGTATAAATTGAGACTGGAAAAGGTGGGAGAGAGAGGAGGGTTGAGAGAAGGGTAAGAAGGAAAGGAGAATGAATCTCTTCTGTTCCTTCAAGTAAGTATGAGCTTTCTCAAATTCTAAACTTTCTTGTAAGTAGCAAATCTGCATTAGAAAATTGGGACTCATGAAGTAAAAAGGTAGATAGCATCCTTGAGTGAAATTACTTTCTCATTTCTATACTTCTAGGAACTGAGCACACAAGGGGTGTTCATATAAGTGTTTCTGAATAATTTATGTTTGCCTAATATACTAACTTAGAACAGAAAAATTATACCAATTACCTTTCAAATTTTTTATCTTTGACAACTAAGTTTATTAATCCCCTCTAAAAAGAGCCAGGCACAGTGGCACATGCCTGCAAGTACCAGCCTATGGAGCATGGCTGGGACTGGAGATCGCGGTTCAAGTCCTGCCCAGGGCAACATAGGGAGACCTAGTTCCAAAAAAAATAACTAGGTGTGGTGGCGCATGCCTGTAATCCCAGCTACCTGGGAAGCTGAGGCTGGGGACTGCTTGAGTCTGTGCTACCCCGGGCAACATGAGCCTGCGGTTCCACAGGCAAAAATAGTGAGACCTAGTCTCAAAACAAAAAACAAAACAAAAAAAAACTCCTTAAAAAACATAACGTGTTGAAGCAGAAATGCAGAAAAAGAGGTAGGTCATATTTTGAAGCAAAATGATCAAGTTGGCCATTGTCACCAATTAAAGAATGACTTAAAGTTCACTGTTAGGTTCATGTGGTCTGTTCATTTTTTGGGTTTAGAATGAGATTTGTCGATCCAAGTTGTGCTGAAGGCAAGCTAACGTAAATTATATGTATTATATTACTATTACCCAAACATCTATATGAAAATTATCAGCTGAGTGCTGAAAAGAGGGAAGGCAACTAATTTATTTCTAGTAAAGAAGTTAGAGGCAATAATAACATTACTCTATTGCAACCGACAAATCGATACCAAAACTTACACGGAACAAGCTAAATAGCAATGAATTTATCACCCATCTATAGGTATAATTTTTTCTGGTTCACAACAGCAGCACACTATATTCCCAACATTCTAAACAGCTCTTGGTTAGCACTCTGGGCCATCCCAATCAAGCACCACCTCACCTCACAGGATTCAGCTGTAGAAATGTCTCCTTAATGCTGGAATTGTATTTTCATTAGAAACAGTCAAGCAAAATATCCAAATATTTCCAAACAGCAACAGTTAACATTTTTAAGGAAACAACTTGTTCTCAAAAGCAACAACCTTCTGAGATTTACTGTTAATGGCTGTAAGCTTTATATCATTACGGTCAGATAAGCGGATAATGAAGGAGGGCATGAAGATTTAGTAGGCAGCTTATGGCTTAAGAGTCACTGAACAACTTTTTTTCTTACAGAAAGAAGACTTTAAAGTTGTAAACTAAAATGTGACAAGGGAATAATATGTATTTTTAAGTGAGACAATGAGAAGAGACAATACATGTAAGTTACATACAAAAAGAAAAAAATGAAAATGAGTTCTAAGTCACTAAAATTCACCAAAAATACTATATTAATTACCTCAGAATACAGATTCTGCTATTTAAAGCAATCACTCAGTTAGAAAGCTATTCACTCTTAAAATAAGTTTTATGCAAACTCCAAAAATGCTTTCCTAATTTATTTGAAAGTGTATTCACAAGAAAGAATAGGCACAAATATTTTCTTCTAAATAATACAGCTAAATTCAATGAAAATATAATCAGTATTAAAGAAAATAATTCTCAATCACAGTTCTTAAAGCATAGTTCTGTTGTCTACTTCACTGTTGGTAAATGAGCAATCATTCATTGATCTTGTCTGGATCAAAAGAAATTAATTATTGAAAAGAAGTTAAAAAAAATAATCATTTGCAACTATCCCAAGGGGGTGGGGGAAGCTAAATTGGAAAATCGAATCTGCAAGATTGTCTGAAGTGAGTGAGGAAGATAGCTCACCACAACCACAACTACACCACATGACCAACTCTTTTTATCTTCAATTACAACCTACTCATAAAAGATTAAAGAATAAAATGACTGTGTGTCAATAAACTGTCTTTAAATCTTAAATTGAAAGTAAGCATGCACTTGGGGGTTTCAACATTCCAATTATGGCACCTATTAGTCATTCTATTTGAGATAGTATCTCTCATAGCCTTGATTTCCTCATTTTGAGAAAAGAACCACAGAGATAGGGTGGAATTAAATTAAATAATATACAGAATGCAGTGTTTCTATTAAGTGCTCATTTGTAACTTGGAACCTACCATAGAGCAACATATTTTTGAAAAGAGAAAAAAAACTTACAAGTCAGTTATAGTCAAAGATAACATTTTGCAAACACGTAGTAAAAACAAACTCATGTGCCTTATCTTGTCCTAAAGACAATTATGGCTAGAATCCAGGAAAAGTGAAATATAGTCATTTTAATATAGTGTGGAAAGTGTAATGAAGGAACACTAGATAAAAAGAACAGATTCAGGTTGGTTTTTGTGGGTTTTTTTTTGGAGCACATGCAGGAAAGCCCTGGAGGTCTGAATATTTAAAGATACACATGTGATTAAAGGATAGACCACAGAAAGGAAGAAATTGTGGAAGAAAGATAAATCACAAGCAGAGATGAAAGAGAGCATATGGAGGAAAGAAAGTACCAGGATGAAAAGGCAAAAATCTACCTTTGTATTATACTTTAATTAAACACACACACACACACACACACACACACACAGAATAATGTAAAGAAGAATTTATGCCATGGACCCAAGATAAAAGACAAAAAGGAAGAAAGAACTTTACTTTTCAGTGACAAAAAATGACTACTAAAGTCAACAGCCCAATCTAGAACAAAGAGTTCTGTGAGAAAAGAGACATTTCAAAGGTTAGCATTAAAAGAATCACTTTCAAACTCAGCTAACTGCTTGACTAGGACTATTCAGATACAACAGGGGGTGAAATATACAGGCTTAAACTTGTAAAAGCTGATTAGAACTAATTATATATTGAGTTTACAGTCTGTATCTCCAATATCCACTACCCTGTAAATCTTCTCTCAAATATCAAAAAGAGTGAAATAACATCTGTACAAATAAAAAATTAGGAATTCTAACCATAGATATTTAAATAATAAATTACAATAGAAAAGTGTCATAGTTGATAAAAATTTGGCCAAGATCTCCTCAAACATAGAAACTTGAACTTTGAACAGAAATTCTAAATCAATTTCTTATATTCAAATAAAAGGTAATAGTTTGAAATCTGCAGTTCCAAGAAGTGTACTTGCCATGACAGTGTCTAATATTCCATGTAATCAAATCTGTTTAATTTTCTAACTTTGCTATTGAATATAAAATAGCTCCCCAGTTTCACTTGTGATTTAGAGAAGAAAATTTGATTAAATATGGCAGTGTGTTCAACTTACTGTGACTTCAAACTTTAGTTTATAATTATATGTGAAAAAGTAATTAAAACATCTGCACTCTAACAAAAATATTATTTACAAGTGAAAAATTATAGTTCCCTTTCTGTTTCCCAGATACCCTGGCTCATTACACAAATTTAAATGGAGTCACTGATGCTTTAAAAGAAATATTTTCTAGCTACTTATAAATCAGTTAATAACATTCTCTATTTTTATCAATTTTCACATTCCTGACACATTTAAAAGGTCTAATGTACCAAATATTTTTTAGTGGAAAAGCCTACAAAGATAAAAATGAATTTTTAAACTAGAAATTGAGTTAAAAATTTATAGTTAATTTATAGTAAATCATAGTAGTAAGAATGCAAATCTGTTCATGTCAGAAATCTATAAATTGAATAGTAACCCTGACTTTGTAATAATGTTTCTATGGTAAATTCCACAAAAAAAGTAACTGCTTAAGGCAGCAGCAATTCAGTTGTCTTAGCTTTTTTTGGTTCTTTGTTCTTTTAAACTTAAGTTCAAAGTAAGAAAACACTTTCTTCCCCCAGATGTGGTTGAGTGTATTTCTGTACTCATCCACAGTCCTCCATAAGAAAATCGACTGCTCCCCAAACAATTGCTCCAGACGGTGGGATAAGTGCACTAGCATTCACAAGCAAGTCTTCATTAACACAGGATCATACATCTTCAGTATAAAGCACCTATTCTACAGTTGGCACAGGGCTGACTTTAAAAGGCTGCTGAAGGGTAGAGAATACATTAGGTCCAAATACACCATTTTCACATAAGAATTATTTGCCTATGTTATGAAGATGTCCTCACTCCTCTAAGAGGAAGGACACAAGTTAGTCACCACAGACAACTCTATACCCTCATCAAACTGGAGATAGCAATATAGGAATGAATCTACGTAACAAACCTTATTAATTTAACATTAGTATCTATGTATCTGCCTCTTCACAATTTGCCACCCCCAGCAGCTCAGTTACTTTCCTTTCACTGTCACTTTTCTACAAAATTAATGGTCTTTGCTAACATGCTACCTAAGCTCAGGTTCTAACCACTCTATTGAGCTTTCCAGCACTAATTTTTCTCTCATTAGTGCAATGTTAATAAATGTATGCTCATTTTTCACTTGATTTGTCTTCTGTCAGTCTTAAGGCCCCAGTCAATAAACACAAAATGGTTACAAGCAAACCTTGTCTCACTGCACTTCACAGGTTTTACCATTTTTAACAAATTGGAGGTTTGAGGCAATCCTTCATCAGGCAAGTGTACTGACAGCATTATTGTTTTCCCCACCACTATCCCTTACAGCCCTCCCCACCCAACCCATGACCCTGGATTTAGGCAGGATCCTAAATCCAATAACTAGTGTCTTTGTAAGAAAAAGGACACAGAAAGTTGGGCATGGTGGTACGTGTCTGTAATCCAAGCGTTGGGAGGCAGAGGCCAGGGATCGCTTGAGTTTGCGGGTTCGAGACTACCCTGGGCAACACAGTGAGACTTAGCCTTTTTTCCTGGTCTCAGGGGGAAAAAAAAACAAAAACAGCCGGGAGGGTGGCGGGCACCTGTAATCCCAGCTACCTGGGAGGCTGAGGCTGGGGATTGCTTGAGTCCGTGGGGTCAGGACTACCCTGCTCAACACAGCGAGACCTAGCCTTTAAAAAAAAAAGAATAGGATAGAGACACACTGAGAGGTCATATGAAGAAAGAAACTGAAGTTATATTGCTACAAGGCAAGTAAAGCTTGGGGTCACCAGAAGTTAGAAGAGGTAAGGAAAGATTCTTCCCCCTAGAGCCTCCAAAGGAACATGTTTCTGCTGACACTTTGATTTCTTGGTGGGCTCCTGTGTCCCACCATCTGGTATCACCAGAAAGATCAAGACATAATTGAAAACTTTTTTTTGTTTGTTTTGTTTGTTTTTGAGACTAGGTCTCGCTATTTTTGCCCGTGGAACCGCAGGCTCATGTTGCCCGGGGTACCACAGACTCAAGCAATCCCCAGCCTCAGCTTCCCAGGTAGCTGGGATTACAGGCGCGCGCCACCATGCCCAGCTATTTTTTTTGGAACTAGGTCTCGCTACAAGCCCCAGGCTGGACTCAAACTGCGATCCCTAGCCCCGGCCGCTTCTTAGGCTGAAGCTTACAGGCACAGGCCACCGTGCCCGGCCATCATAATTGAAAACTTAAAATTCAGTCCCAATTTTCATTCTCCACAAAGGGAAGAGAAACTAGAAATTGAGCCAATCATCAATCATGCCTACTTGATGAAGTCTCCACAAATATCTACAAAGTGTGGGATTGGTTCACAGTTTCTGGGCTGGTGAATACATCCACATGATCAAAGGACTGGCACATCCAATTGCATAGAAATGGAAGTTCTACTTATGGATGGGTACTTAGATATTCTTCATATAGTTATTCATTTGTATCCCTGAACATATTCCTTTATAACATAACAAACCAGTACTCATTAAGTGCTTCCCAAATTATCAAACCATTAGGAGGCAGTCACGGTTGATGAAAAACACAGGTAACCACCTGGACTTGTGACTGGCATTGAAATGAGAAGAGTAAGGACACTCTTATGAAACTAAGCTCTAAACCCTTGACATTTGTACTAACCCTAAGTAGGTGGTGTCAGAATTTAAATAAATTGTAGGGCATCTAAATGGTATCCACAGAGAACTGGAGAATTGCTTGGTATAAGATAAAAACCCTACATATTTGCAATTTAGGACTATTCAGTGAGTAGACAAAAGCAGCTTTCCTTTTCAGTATGTACTCTATGTGGCAACTCTGGTATTTTATGACACTTTGAGAGGGAAAAAAAAACAACAATAAACCTTTATACATGTTCTCATATTACCAAGTAATTTTATTAAAAAGTGAACAGAAAATAATGAAACACTGTTACTTACAATGTGTGACTCCAGCCAGAGTTTGGTAGAAAGTGGGAGTATCACTATCATCAGTGAGGGTTACATACACACCTCCAGACAGTAACCAACGAGAAAAGGTAAAAGCATCTTTGTTTAGAAGAAGCCAATTTCTAAACTTTTCATAGTTTACCTTTTCACCCTAAAATTAAGACAAGAAAAAATGTTTGTCAAATTTTAAGGTACCTTATTTGAAACCTGTAAAACTAGGAATCTGTAATTAGTTGACATTTACCTTTTTACTTACTACAAAGAAATATCTAACACTGTAAGTTTGTATACTTGAAAATCAAACTGTTTTCAAAGATAACTGTACTTCAGAATTCCATGTGCATAAAATCTATGATAACTGCAAATTTCTTAATCAACTAATTAAAGCCATGCAATAGCTAATGAGTACCATTTTATTTGCTAAGATAAACCCTGAAATTAGTAATCCATTTTCCAATATTTAGGAAATACAAATTTTCACTTGCCTTACCCTTTCTTCAGCATGTTAATCTGCCAAAATAACCATATATCAATTAAACACATATAAAATTAAAATGTTCTTAAATTTCTTAGGCAAACTAAAAATAGCTGAGTCTTGCTCTAAAAGTTACAGCTGAAAACAAGCTAACTAGAGTACAAAAAAGGGAAAGAAATTTATATTTATTTGTCTTCTTTCCAAGTCTTTTTCTTGATAAATTTCTAGAGGAAAAAAGTATCCATATTAAAAAAGAATATCACATAGTTGTGTAAGTCAATCTCTCTGCCTGGAAGACAAGGGAACTTAATGCTGAGTGGGTCCAGATGTTTCTAGAACAAGGGAGAAGCAATCCATATGGAAATACAATGAAGGCTGACATTCAGACACTTAGCAGTTCTAATCCTGATAGAGCTATTATGGGGGACAAATAACTAGTAGCCTTAAAAAGACATGGCAGAAATAATTTCTACATGGATAATAAGTACAGCTTAGTTTGGCTTAGTATTTTCAGAACACTAATAATACTATCCAAATAATCAGAGCAACATCGATTATTTTGTTTTTCTACAAGGAAGAAAATAGCATTCAGACTTTCTAGGAGATGTTTGAAGACCTGGACATATTTAGAGATCGGGATCATTCCCATGTACTTTCTCTCTCTTTTTTTTTTTTTTTTTTTTTTTTTTTTTTTTTTTTTTTTTTTTTTTTTTTTTTTTTTTTTTTTTTTTTTTGAGACTAGGTCTTGCTATTTTTGCCTGTGGAACCGCAGGCTTTCATTGCCCGGGGTACCACAGACTCAAGCAATCCCCAGCCTCAGCTTCCCAGGTAGCTGGGATTACAGGCACGCGTCACCGCACCCAGCTATTTTTTTGGAACTAGGTCTCACTACGGGCCCCAGGCAGGACTCGAACCGCGATCCCTAGCCCTGGCCACTTCATAGGCTGAAGCTTACAAGCACGAGCCACCGTGCCGGCCCCCAGGTACTTTCTCTTCTTAACATTTAGACAGAATGATGGCTAGTAGCATAGACCTCACAAGCTGATGCACAGTCTAACACATTTAACATCTCTGACACTGGGGTAAAGTCTTAGAATCAATTGTATCCTTCAGTTGTTACTGGCAGGAATTTTCCTTATAATACACTGACACATCTGATAATTAGTAGCATCTTAGAGACTCAGTTATATACAGTAGTTTCAATGGGTTCAGTGAAGTTGTCATAAGATGCACCTCTGTGTGCCACTAAGAAAAAAAGCTGATAATTCTAATAGGAATGTCTATCACTACCACATCTTCACATGTAGTTAATATTTACTGAGCATCACTGTTCTAAGCACCACTTTATGTTAATCTCCAAAGCAATCTCCTATGGGAAATATTATCGCCTCCCAAAGATTAAGTAATCTATCCAGAGTTCTATGACAGAAATAGAATTGAACCTAGATAAAGTACGCTCCAAAGTCTCTGGGCTGATAGCTATATACCACATTGCCTGATTGACTTAATAAAATATAATGTAACCTCTGAAATCTACCAGCTCCTTGAGAATCATTTCAGATAACCTGTAATACCAAAATTTCATTGTTAACCTGAGGTTTGTGATTCTGAATCATGGATATTTGGTTTAAAAAAATAAAAGGGAAGCAAAAGAAGGTCTCCTTTTATAAATTAGCACACAGCCATCCAGAGAAAGAAAAATTCCACTATAAAGGGCAATTAAAAATAAAAACTCCTGAGTACACGATGGAATACTATGCATCAATCAGCAACCTGGATGGAGCTAGAAAGATTCACATTAGCAGAAATAAGCCAGAAAGAAGAAGAGAAATACAGGATGGTCTCACTTATATGAAGGCTATAGGGGAAAACAAACAAACGAATAAGAAAAATTAGAAACAACCAACAGAACTGAAAGACCAAGAGAAGAGGAGGGGGAAGAAAATGGAGGAGGCAGAAGGCACAAAAAAATAAGATGGAGGGCACAATAGACTTTGGTGGAAGACTAGGGGTGCTCTGAGGTAGGAGTGCTACAGTGACTACAACTGTGTGTGTGGGGGACCCTATACTATCACAACACTGGTGAGGGTATAGAACAACAGTGCTTCAATAATGATAAATAAATATAAACCAAAACCAAATATTTTTAAAAACCATAGCTGACAACTCCATTTGAATTATCTAAAAGGATTTTCAAATTTAATTATATTCTAAATCTTTCTTGATACAAAACTCCTAAGCCATCCTTTCCCAGCTGTCTTACCCATCTTATTTAATGGCAACACCATTCATTTACTAAATTAAATCAAACACCTTAGTCATGCTCTTCTCTCTTCAGTTCATAAAGAATACAGAAAGACTGTCTAATCCACCTTCAAAATAAATGCAGAATCTAAAAATGTCTCATCATCTCACTGCTACAACATGATCTAAAAGACAATCACTTTTAACTAGATTATTAAGATATTTTAATTGAATTGTTTTCAGCCCACTCTCCACATAAAAGCCAAAAACAACCCAAGTATTCCTCTGCTCAAACATTCTACTAGTAGGTTTCCATCTTGTCGGGTAAAACTCAAAAACTGACATTGCCCTAATAGAGTATTAATTAATCTCCCCCAGCCATAATCGCAATAAATTCATCTTCTATGACTCCCTTGCTCACTCCATCCTAACTTTGCTGTTCCTTGGACAAGTCAAGCACATTCCCATTGCCATATTCACTTCATCGAAAATACTTCCTTCAGACATATGTATGGTTTCATCTTTCATTGACTTTAAGCTGCTTAAATGTCATTTAATCTGTCAGGCCCTTCCTAACTACCCTATATACTATGCCAATGCCACCTACCCCTTTTAGTCTACTTTATTTTTTCCCCAAAGTGCTAATTAGTTTCCAAAATATGCATCTTTTATTGTCTCTTAACTTTCAGTGAATTGAAGTGACTGACCATACTGAATTCCTACATATAAAATGAGAATGCCTGAATACACCTATTTTATATACATATATGTACATATCCATGTATCTATTGTGTGTATGTGTGTGTGTGTATATTCTCTGATACACACACACACACACACACACATTTCCTGAAAATGAGCAAAGAGTACTAAGGCACTTGACATCTCTGTAAAAAATCCAATTAATCAGGTATGCTAGGATTACTTTTTTTCTGACCAGCAAATGTTTCTTATTTATTAGAGAAGGGGAAAATACCATTGCCTAGCTTGTCTTGAAGCGCTGAAATACTTTAACAGCAACTTAAAGTCAACATGTTAGACCAATAATACAGGAAGTCAATTCTCTTGCACAAAACACAGAGAAAAGGTTAAAATATAACACCACAATCATTACCAAAATAGCAAAGCTAAGCAAAAAAGGGAAATCTTCAGGTACTATGAACACACAGGAAACTCAAAGGCAGAGAGTCCGAGGAGATATTAGAACTAGATATAGTCACAGGGCTGTAGTGCTGATATTTATACCTTAGGAGGGTGACTAAACTAAATGAATAAAATGAAGAGCAGTGAAGGACTGTCATATCTGTGAAATGGAAGTGAGTCAAATAGCCACCCACAAGAAAAATTCAGCACTGAGTACTGTAGAAAAGAATCAGAAACTTCTAAAGGATTTTACTCTACCATCTGTAACTTTTCCCAAATAGCAGACCTCTGAAAAGGAAAAAAATATATTCTTCTCTGTCAAAGATAGATAATCCCTATTGTTTAAGTTTTATATAATGAAAATATATTATTTATGAAAAAACAACAAAAATTTAAATCCAAGCATTTCACTATGCAAATTAAATAAGTAAAATAAATGATAAAACAGGTTTTAATGCATCATTCGGGTCACAGAATGGCTCAGTGTCAATAAGGGACAAACTTTCACATCCTTGATGAAAAGCAATGGTGCTACAATGTGAACACTGCCTCAGATCCCTGTAGGACCGTCTCTGTGTGTATGTGTGCATGTGTGCGTGCATGCATGCATGCATGCATGCGTGTGTGTGTGTGTGTGTGTCTGCTACAATGTGAACACTGCCTCAGGTCCCTGGTCTCTGTAGGATTATGTGTGTGTGTGTGTGTGTGTGTGTTTCATTATACAAGAAGAAACAGTTGCCTTTATAGCAAAAGTGAGAATTTTCAGATTCACAAATATAACAATAATGAGTACCATGGATCTTTAAGCATACTACATAAACAGTTAAAAACATCAACATCAACTGTTAGATACAAAAACATAAAGACTATGCTACACATAAACATCTATTCATCATAACTAAACTTATACAACTAAGTGTAAATTTTGTTTCAACAGGTTGGGAAGATATATCAATCTTTAAATATACCTCTGAGAAACACTTCCTGAGTGTATCTGGGACTTTACCATCCACCACATGTAGCATTCTTTCCATTTCTTCCCGTACAACATAGCTCCCAGATTCGCTTGCAAAAAGACTAAATATGTCTAGAAGAAAGAATAAAATGAGCATAGATTAAATACCTCCTGGTAGAAGTAGAGGGGGAAAGAAAAGGTAACAATTACTGAGTGATAGCTAGTATCAACCAATTTTTGAGGAAATCCTCAAAAAAAAATCAACAATACAAATTAAAATGTGCTATCATTTCAAACACATCAAATTGCAAAAATGTTTAAATAATAGTGTCAGCTATAAATTGGGAAAAACAGGACCTCTTTTTTCATGTAAATTAGTGCAACCACTCTGGAATGTATCTAGCCAAATCCTAGCAAAAGTGAAGATAGGGCTAGGAATTTAGGCAACTCCACTTCTACCCTCAAGAAACTCTAACCCATGTGCATGAAGTACATCAATATTCACTGAATTACTGCTTTTAATAACAAACTTTAGGGGAAGAAGGCAAATATCTGTCAACAAGACAGATATAAATATCTGTTAACTGTGAGGTACACACAATAATGAAATGCTATACAACAGAAAAAAGGAACAAAGTGTTTCAAGATTGATAAACAAAATATTCAGCAAGCTACAAAATAATCTACACAGAATATCACTTATTTAAAAAGTTGATAACCTGCAGAAGAGTTCAGGATATGTTTAAGGACATACAAAATTGTATAAAAAACATCATGAGGAAAGAAAGAAATTTACCAAATTCAAGCAAATGTTTATCTCTGTGATGGGAAGCACAGGAGGGCTACAGAGAGAGTCGTTACCTTCACTGCAGTATTATGTGTCTTAAAAAACATGAACTGGGACAAATAAGACACAATGTGAAGAAACATTAAGGCTAGGTAGGTGTACATATTACATTTCTGAAATAGTGCTATTCTGAGTTTGAAGTGTATACCTCAAAAAGATAGGCTGAAATCATAACCTATAGGTACCTCATTCCCAGCAGCAATGCATAGAGAGGCTGCAACTTTTCCTCATTAATTTGTTACCTTTCTTTGCTTTGGCCATGCTTAAGGGTATAAAGTAGTTCTTACTATAATTATAATTGACATTTCCCTAATAATTAATTATGCTGAATATATTTTACGGATTTATTGGTCACACATATCTCTCATGTCTCTTTTGCTTGTCATTAGAATTTCGAAGCAAATTATTCTGCACACAGATGCAAGTGTTACCACTTTGAGGTAATACTTACATTTTGCTTTCTCTTCATCTTTGCCTCTTGTAAGAAGTACAAGTCCAACTATTAAGTTATTGAAGTGTAGTCCTTTGGATGTTCCACCAAAAGAACAGTAAATCACCTAGGTAAAAAAAGATAAAATCAGTTTTAGAGTTTTCAGTTGTTGAGGAATAGATAATGATCTCACCTTCAGCAAACTCGATCTTCATCTCCAAATAGGGCAATGGTAAACTTTAGTTTCAAAACTTACCATACTTGGTCAAAAATATACTTACTTAATATATACCACTGGCTCACACAGTAATATTTAGTCTTTCTCTTTGGAGTCCTTGTCAAGGTCCAAGAGAATTAAGGTCCTCCCCCTTCATAACCCAATTATATGTGATAATTACAGAACTTCCTTCATGCTCTGCAAAACTTCCATATATTGATTTGAAAGACACTAAATCTGCTGAAGTACAAAGAGACTCCCAAAGACATATTTTATACTCATAGAATTAATACATATCTGACCTTTCTCCAGGTTCTTGGGACAAAAACTTCTAAAATCCTTAGCAAAAGAAGTAAGAGGAGAAATTTTTGTTTATCCATAAAAGGCCCTTCTTGGTAGTCCTTAGATCATTTTAGAATGAGGAACTAAAGACATGATCATAGGACTGAAACTCTCATCCCTGAGTCCCAATCTCTGGGAAGGGGAGTGGGATTAGAGATTTAATCAGTCATGGCCATATGTAACAGAACTTCCACAGTAACTCTAAACTATGGGTTATCCAGAGCTCTAGAGTTGGCAAACACATCGAAATGTTAGAAGGGTCAAAAACAGAAAGCACATGAGTGTTCTGTGCACCACCCCATTTCTCTTCTACTCTTTTCTCCTATGTAGCCTGCTTGTGCATCTCTTCCATTTCACTGTTCCTGGGTTATATCCTTTATAATAAAATGGTAATCATAAACAAAGTAACTTCCTAAGTACTGCAAGCCATTCTAGAAAATTCTTTAACTTGAGAATGGGGGCATGAGAACACTTGGTTTATAGCTTAATGGTCAGACGTCCAAGAGGTCCAAGATATATGACTAGCATTTGAAGTGATCATAAGTTTCATGGAACTGGTTGTGAACCTGTGAGGTTTGCATTAAGTCTGGGTAGTTAGTATCAGAATTGGACTGAACTGCAAAGTACCTAGTTGGTATCTAGAGAGCTGGAGAAATGGTTGATACAGGAGGGAAAAATCCACATATTTGGTGGCAGAAGTGCTCTGTTGTAAAAACCAGTGCTGACTATGTATCATGATGAATTTTTAGCAACAAAATGAAGAATGCTGAAAAAAATCACACATACATGGGCAGAATGAAAAATACATATATTTATAGATATTTATAAATATATTTATAGCATATGTAAAAATACAAGAAGATGGACAGAAGATGGAAAAAAGGAATAGGGAATATACTATTGTATACCACACCTATATGGTATATTATATCATGTACCTTAATCTTTTTATTACCAGTCAGCAAGAAGTTACTTAATGATAGCATTAACCCAACATTAATTCATTATTTTTAGTTTTATAATAAAAACAGTAGCCAATGTTCAAATATTTATTGTGAGACATACAATTGATAATTGTGTTTCACCAGCATTAAGTCTCAAGATGATTCAATGAGGAGGATATTATTGTTGACTCCATTTTATGGTTGAGGAAAACCAGAGTTCAAAAAGAATAAGCAATCTTTTTAAAGCCATGCATCATTGAAGTGGCAAAGTAAATATAAAAACCCAGGTAAGACAAGTGACCCTGAAACTAAACTATTTACCACTTCATAGTTCTATAGTACAATTATAGAACTCAGATATTTCATGAAGTGAAAAGATTTCCACCAAAAGGTACACCATTTTGACAAATATTGAAAATTAATTTCTTGAAATTAAATTCACAAGCTCAAGTTACAAACATTTTATCTTTGGGATCCCTCTCTCCCCAATTTAAACTTGATAACACAGTCTCTTCACCATTTCACCAAATTTCACACAAAGAGAGTGAAAGACTGAAGGTAAAATTAACCAAGAAAATTGAATAAAATTTGACATTCAGTGCAAGCATGCAAGTAGAATGTAGAAGAGTTTGTTTTGAATACATTTGCCTGGATGTTGGAATACACTGGTCTCTCACTCACCATATAAAAGAGCAGCAACAAGCTTTCAAAGTTTAAAAGCTCATTTGACAAATGAAGAGAACCAAGAAAATTATCATTTGTGAATTCTAAGATGTATTTTCTATCCTTTACTAGTGTTCTAGAAATCATCTGGTATCTATCATACGGGCTTTTTTTTCAACTCCCACCCAAATTATTTTAAATTCAGCAGTCACCTTACAATTTACAATGTATGAAATATTAAATATAATATTCACTATTACTCCATTTTGTTTTAGGGTTGAGAAGGGTATTAAAAGGATAGCAAGGTTATGATGATACCTTTTTAAGAAAGCATTTATGTGTTAATTATTATTATAATTTGTTATAATAGTTTTACTTATAAATGTCTCTAATAATTTTCTGTATCTATTAAAATGGAAAGGAGAATTTAACAAAAGGAGAATAAAAATCAGGTATTTCTTAAACATGAATATCAAGACAGGCTATACTAAATTATAAAATTGGTGCTTGTGGTAATGATCTCACTAGCTGATCTCACTAGCCTCCTTTCAGACAATGATATCATCATCCCTGTAAATAATATGATTTCAGAAGAGAAGGAAAATTAGCCTGCACTTTTAAAGAGAAGGACTTGTACTATAATATAGTATAAGAACTCACCTTTTGTTAGGTAATTAAAGGTCAAAAAAGAGGAAGACATGGAATGAGTTTCCAAAGTTAAGAAAAGGCTGTGTTATGTTTCATTTGCTGCTTTATGGTCCTCCTCTTTCTTCCACTCTTTTTTGAATAAAAGGTACAGGGGTATTCCACTATTTGTGGGTACAGTAGTTAGCAAAGCATTATTGTTTCATACCATGGCTTTTGGAATCATAGGCCAGGTTTTACTAATACACCTTCATGAATTTACCTTCATCTTGAGTAAATCACTTGATTTCCCGAGTGTTAGCTACCTTCTATTACATGTAGATGGAGGTAATAGGTGACTTGTCTTCCAATTCCAGGACCCTGACCAAAGAGCAGTCTCTATGTGGGAAGTGTTGTTCTAGGGCTTAGCATCAATGACTTTTGCCTTGGGAAATATCTGTCCTAAATAAACTCTACTATAATTTTTAAACTCTTTGATTAACAGTCAACAGAACCAAATTAATGCTTTCAAATTTTCATTTTCCTTTTACATAATTTTCAGAAGACTCAACATTTTTCAATAAAATTTTTAATAAAAGTTTATTAGTTTTTGGTCTTATCAAAAATTTCTGCACTATCTTTTAAAGATATTATTTCTAGCAAATCTAATTTTTTTCACATCAAATTTAGCAAATCTAAATTTGTTAATGAAAAATTGTTATTTTCAGAAAATTCCTACACAATAAATATATACTCTGTGGTTTTAAAGAAGTTTGTTATACAAGTTTATTCTTAATTTAATATGTAAATACTTTATGTATCTCTACAAAAGTCTTAAAATGTAACCCTAACATTGATACCACACTAAAAAAAGTCTCCCAAGAATCCTTATGTCAAAATCCAATGTGAAGTGGACCTTTGAGTAGTGATTAGGTCACAAATGAGATCAGTGCTCTTCTAACAGAGACCTATGAGAGATTGGGATGATTGCCACTTTCTGTGATGCAAACACTAAGATGATGGACCTCTTTGAGCCGACAAGCAGGCCTACACCAGGCACATCTTAGTCTATACCAAACTTCTCAGTATCGCTGGGCATGGTGGCTCGTGCCTGTAAGCTTCAGCCTATGAAGCAGCCGGGGCTAGGGATCGCGGTTCGAGTCCCGCCTGGGGCCCGTAGTGAGACCTAGTCCCAAAAAAATAGCTGGGCGTGGTGGCGTGCGCCTGTCATCCCAGCTACCTGGGAAGCTGAGGCTGGGGATTGCTTGAGTCTGTGGTACCCCGGGCAACGAGAGCCTGCGGTTCCACAGGCAAAAATAGCAAGACCTAGTCTCAAAAAAAAAAAAAAAACTTCTCAGTATCCAGAACTGTGAAAATATTGTTTGAAACCACCCATTCTGTGTTTGGCATTCTGTGATAAAGCATCCCAAATAAACTGGAAAAACACACACACACAAAACCAAATCAAAAAAACCCAAAAAACTGTCCAAATATTCCTTAGTATAAATGTCTACTCAATATTCAAATATACCCATTGCCTCAATTTTTTTCAACTTTTCAAACCAGGATCTAAAATATTATTGGTTGATAGTCTCTTAATCTGTATGTTCTCTTTCTCACTTTCTTCCTAACCTATTTCTTCTTCCTTAAAATATATTAAAGAACCAAGATATGTGTCCTGTGGAAGTTCCCAATGTCTGCATTTTTATGATTATATCTTCTGTATTTCCTGCAAAGTGGTAATTAGATCCAGAGGAACTAACAAAATTAAAAAAAAACTTTTTTGGTTAGAAGATATACCAGTTGGTGCTATGCCTCTATCAGGAAGTACATAATGGATGCATGCCTTTGGTTTTGCGATATTAGTAACCCTTGATGATCACTGCTAGGTTGATAAATAATGATGGAAATTATAATTGTACTGTTATTTTGTTAGAGGGTACCTACCATTAACACAGTGATTATAGACAAAAAAAAAAAAGAGGAGTTACCTCCCAGTTGCCTGTTTTGCAGCAGATAAAGAGTTAAAAGTTTTTCTCTGGTTTTGGAAAAGCTGGCAAAAAGAATTTTTAGTAAAGAGCCTGCTCCCCTCTCCCGACAATAATTTCATTTATTAGCTAGAATACTTTTGGAAAGAGAAACATCCCCTAACTAACTATTTGATTCTACTGAGGAATTGGTATTAATCATCTAGAATAAATGCTTTATTTTTTCTTTCAATGAGTAATTTTTAAAATAATGAGGTGACCCACCCACATGCCCGGTTCAGCCATGCTGCCAGGCTCTGAGTCCCCGGCTGCCCAGCCTGCCATGCTCCTTTTGGAGTTCGGGGAGCGCAAGGGGGGGGGCTGCCACCCGCCAGGGTGGGGAGTGGCTGGGGATTACCCTGAGCCACCATACTACGAGGTGGCCGGGGAAGGCAGGGGTAACCCCGGCCACATGCCCGGTTTACCCATGCTGCTGGGTCCTGAGGCCCCCCCCCCACTGCGCTGGCGGAGGCTGCAGAGGACGGAGGGTTGTGGGTGGTAGGGGTCATTCCCTCTGGTCTTCTCCAAATCCAGTCAACCATCACCAGAAGCAACTAAATCAGCGACTCAATGACAGTTGCACACGAATACAGAGGTGAAAAACAAGGAAGTATTCCGGAACAACGAACATGTCAGATCCATGGGACACAAGACTATAAGACTGATCATAAAGACAAACTACCACAGAAATACAACCACTGAGATTTACGATGGGAATGGAATTTCCCGTTCAGAGATGCCTTCAGCACGATCAAAGGACCCTCCCACTATAGGGGGTGAGAAAAGCCACAGAGACGGGCAGTGGCCCCACAACGAAAGGGACCAACCATCTGCCAGGGTCTATCTTGATCAAAATAATTGGTGCACAAAGTTTGGCTGGGAGAAACGCTCCCAGAGCCAGCAACAAGAACTACAAAATAAAGAAGGAGCAAAATATGACAGAAGATGGGCCGGAGCAGCTAATCAGAAAGAAGGAGGCACTGAAAGAACACAATCATGTGTGAACTGGTGGCCAGCAGCAAAATGACACTTGCAAAACTAAGCACAGGCTACTGTGTCCCACCAAACCACGTCCACACTGGACAAAAGGACATTGCTACAGGAAAGAAGAGGAAGAAGAACTCAAGGGACTAAAAATTAAACAATAAAAGGAAGTGAAAGAAGGGGGGGAGGACGACGACGATGGGACACCCAAAAAGCAAATGTAAACAAAACTTACTCAATAAAAATGTATATCATTAAAAAAAAATGAGGAGGTTTCCTAGAATCTTTCAAAGACATCTATGCAGAAAAAGATAATGTCAAAAACTTAAGAAAGCTATCCTTAGGTCTGCTTACAAGTTTGGTCCTTGATTGACCAAATCATACCTATGAATTTGAATTCAGAGATGGTTTCTACCATTCCCTAAATGTTAAATGTGACTAGCTGCCTCGATTGTACACACAATGTGGCTTATACTCAACACCTGTTTTCCTTTTAGAAGTTTGGGAAATTGTTTCCTAAGTAGAGAGGGCTACATGACTAACTCCAATAAAGTCCCTAGACACCAAGTCTCTTGAATGAGCTTCTCTGGTAGTCAACACAGCACATGCGTTGTCACATCTTACTGCTAGAGGAACTAAGTGCATGCTGTGTGACTCCATTGGGAGAGGACTCTGATAAGTCTGCATCTCATTACTGCCAGACTTTGCCCCATGTGCCTTTCTATTTGCTGATTTTGCTTTGTGTGCTTTTGCTAATAATAATATATCACAGCAGTGAGTATGATTATATGCTGAGTACTGTGAGCCCGTACAGCAATTATGAATCTGGGGATGACCTTGGAGACCCCTGACAGAGTCCACGGGTTTTTAAAAAATCATATTTGTTATGACTGCAGAATTGAGGTTACTAGAGGGGTAGGTGGGAACAAAGTGGGGAAGGAGCCCAGTGAGCTATGGTAGAGGATGATGGGTGCTACCATGGTGGATGTAGTGTGAAACGCATCCCAGGAGGTAAAAAGTTATTCCTCTAATCATATACAGTGCTGTAAACCAATGTTACAACATCTCAATAAAATGAGTGAATAAATAAAAATATTATTGATGCTTAAAGTTATTACTATCACCCAGATTGATGATCAAATTTTCCATCTTTGTCCATCCCTTTGAGACTCCTAAAATTGGCTTCTGAGTCCTTTTTATGACTCACAGTACAGTTTGACACCAGCCTTACTTTCTGGTATGACAAGATGTTCAAGCTCATTTTCTAAGTTTCCTATACCTGAACTAGAATCAGATATTTCCCCAAGCAGTCTTGGTTCCTTTAATAGAAAAATGACAGATCCTCATCATAAAAAGATCACAATCAGGATACCAGGGGTGTTCATTGCTAAGGTAGATTAAAAATTTATATTGCTGCTCCTATATACATGAGGTCTTGCCTAGCTAATTTTTCTTTCTTTCTTTCTTTCTTTTTTTTTTTGCCTAGTTAATTTCTAACTAAGGAAAACATTTCATTTTGATATGGGTTAAATATATCAATCTGAACAATGTTGCAATATTCCTTTTCAGAAAACACCACTGAACTTAGGAGGAGTTAGGAAAAAAAGAAAAAGATAATTATGATAACCTCAAATGGGAATTTGGGAGACTGAAGCATGAGAATATTGGGTCTAGATATTTGTAGAAGAGATTTCTGTGCGTGTGTGTGTGTGTGTGTGTGTGTATCCCCTTTCTTTTGAGGCTCAAGGCAAGTAGCTATTTCCTCATGTTCCTTGCGATTGAACAGGACTCTACAACTACTTCTGGCCAAAAGATTATAGATAAAAGCTATAAACACCAACCCTGAGCCACATAATTAATTACAGGAAAGAGACAATATCTCCAAGGCATGACTTCCTCTACCTTGTTGATTTATAGCTCTTTCTGATACTCAAGGGCTACAGGAATTGACACTGCCTGAAAAGCTGAACCAACACACAAAAGAACTGTCATGGAGCCAATCAATTTCACAGAAAAAGTGGGGGTTTTGTTTTTGTTTTGTTTGCTTTAAATTTTTAGAGACTAGGTCTCGCTATGTTTTCCATGGTTGTCTCGAACCTGCGGACTCAAGTGATCCCCAGGCTCAGCCTCCTAGGTTCCTGGGATTACAGGCATGCCTGGCTACACAGCAAAAGTTTTATGAGGGGGGGAATATCTTTATGTTACCTCAAACTACTATTTTGGAGGTGATACCTGTTACGAAAGTGTAACACAATCCATACTGAATTACACAGAGTTTAAAAAAAAAAAAAGTAGAGGAAGCTAAAGCCAAAAACTATATACTTTCCCACAGAATCTGTGGCCTAAAACCTACATGTCTAAAAATTACCTTTGGATATTGATAAATATATAACACAAAATGAACCATACTTAAGTTGGTACGTTTCAAAAAACAATTCAAGTAGATCATAAAACTTATAGTGCATAAACTGAAAACATTAAGCACTCATTTATATAAAACTTAATATCCATAAAATTTCAAGTATGCTGCTTAAAAATAAACTCTAATTCTCTATATGTGTTTAAGAAGTTCTCCTTTTACAAATACAAGGTATTGTTTATTTTACTGCTGTATAGACAAGTCTATTATAACAAAATGTTTCTTCAAATACTTTTCATAATACAAACCATGGTTTTCCTTTTTAGTAAATTCTATGCAGAAATATTGTAAGGCAGAATCTTATTTAGTCTAGAAAATAGTAAAGGGCACCTTGAAACTCATAATGGATAATAAATGCATAATAAATGCATAGTATAAATTCCACAAGCAAGGATCAAATACTGAGGTAATAACAGGCTTGAAAACTGAAAACTGTCCAAAGTTCACATGGGACTAACAAATCAAACATAAGAGAGACCTCAGTTAACATTCAGGACCATTTAGTAAAGACTTAGAAGAGTAAATCCTAGTATTACAGCTAAATTAAATTTAGAATGAAAACTATTCAAGACCAAACAAAAGAAGACTTTTAAGCAAGCACATTGAATACTGGGGTAAATAAAAAATCAGTGAATTTGAAAGCAGGTAATAGTAACTATTCACACTGAAGTAAAAAAAAAAGCTAAAAATGGGGTAGGAAAGAGGGAATTTAAGTAAATAAAAGAGAAAAATAATCAGAGTCTCAGTAACATGAAATGTTTTTAGAATCATAGACTAACAGTCCAGAAAAAAGGAGGTACAGAGAACATATCTGAAGTGTAGTTACTGTATATCTCCTCCCAAATTTGAAAATAAACTCACAGATCCAAAGAACTTCATAGAAAGTCAAGTTAAGGCATATAATTTCAATTTTAAATAAAATCTTGAATGCAAGAAGAAAAAAAGGACAGGACACAATACATAACAACAACAACAAAAAGAATTATCACTGACTTCTAATAAAAAATAAACACCTTTAAAAGCTGAAAGGAAAAAAATGATACAACCTAAGATTTTGAATCATACAAGATAAGCAATCCAATTAAAAACTGGGCAAATATAAACAAAATTACCTAAGTAGACATTTCTCAAAAAAAGATTAATGAATGACCAATAATCACTTTAAAAAGATGTTCATCACCCTTAGTCATTAGGGAAATTTAAAACCACAGTGAAATATAACTTTACGGCATTAATACAGCCATAATTAAAAAAAAAAGAAGAAAAAAAGGAAAGTAACAACAACATACATGCTGGCAAGGATGTAGAGAAACAGGATCCCCATATATTTATTACTGGGGTAAATGAAAAAGTATGCAGTTGTTGTGGGAAACAACTTGGTGATTTTTCAAAATAGTAAAACCAAAAACCATTCTAGGACCTGGCAATTACAATTTGAGTGATATAGCCAAAAGAACTGAAAACAGGTATTCAAACAGAAACTAATTACATGCGACTGTTCATGGCAGCAATAGCATAAAGAACCAACCCAAAAGATGAGAGGAAGAAACCGGCATGAACACACAATGGAGTATTTTTCAGCTATAAAAGGAATGCAGTTCTATTATGTGCTACAATATGGATAAACACCAAAGCATGAGGCTAAGTGCTAGTCATAAAACGACATCAAACAGAACTAGCAGAGGGTCGATTTGATAAACCCTTTGTTTTACCACAATATACTAAATAAGTATTTCAAAATAAACAAAACAATTTTTAATCATTAAATGAATGAAATTCTTATGTTTTTCCACTAAGGTTCAATTCAAATCTTTATGAAAGTAAATTTCTAAAAAAAAGTTTCTTCCCTCTAAGAGATCTCAAATAAGTAGACCAAGGCCCACACACATCTAATCTAAAGCTAGTTCATATAGTAACAAAAACTTATTAATTCTAGAATTTAAAAATGGTACAGTAATCAAATTAACTAATATGATTATTATCATACTTAGGCAAATATTTGACAAGGTCTCATAAAACTGCATTTTAGATAGTAAGATGAATTGTGAACTCAAGAGTTAGTGTCATACAAATCTGGTTGGAGAACTTCTTTGATACATACTTTATTTTTTATTATAAATGTTAAACATCTTTTAGTACTGATTTGGATCACAGAGGCATGTGCATCAATTTTATGAATGTCAAATTGTGCAGGAATGGGTAATAAAATGGACACAGAATACAGAATCAAATTCATCTTAGTCTGGGATATGGCTAAACAACAAAATTAAATGTATTTAAAAGTAGAGTTTCTTAAAAATCCAGTAAATATGAGCACAGGAGAGTAAGATCCAGTTTGGAAATTTTTGCCAAACAGACCTATAACCTTTCTGTTTAACTTAATAGAATTTTATGCTGTATGGTAGCGATTAAAGAATTAAATATTCTCCTACTGTTCACTAATCTAATTCCATCTAGAGAACAGCATGGGATTAACCAGTATGCATATTAACTACAGTTAAAGAGCAGCATGGGGGAAAGAACTGTTCATGTGCCTAGCAGGTAAAGTTCCAGTTTCCCAATTCAATTAGCTGAATTCCCTCTCTCAGAGGTGGCACAATTCCAATGGTGGCTGTAGTGGAGACAGCAAAAACTTGGGACTGTGATAATGTGATAAAATTCCCAGTGGCTTCTGCTCTATCCCTACATCTAAAGTTTGAAAATGAGGCTTGAACTATGGCAGGTGAATATATAGAATGTTTCAATGTTCCCCAACTTAAATGATGTGAAAACAAAAAACAAAAATTTCACGGGGGGGTGGGGATTTCACTGAACTCACAAGATCCTGCAACTTCAACTTGACTTTGCACATTAATTTATACATCCTGTATTTATCAAAGTACAAAAACTTCAACACTACTAAGACTTGAACAGAGGGGTGGGGGGAAAAAAGATGAACAGAGAAGTATATTTGAGCGAAAAAACTGAGCATTTTTTTAAAAGTTATTAGTTATTAGTTATTAGTTAAAAGTTATTAGTTATTTTTAAAAGTTATTAGTTAATAGATATTATTCAGTTATAAGTAAGAATGAAGTTTTGACACATGACACAACACAGATGAATTTTATAAACTTAATGTTAAGCGAAATAAACCATACACAAAAAGCACAAATATTATTTGGTTCCACTTAAACGAAATATTCAGAATAGGCAAAACCATAAAAGACAGAAAATGGATTGGGAATAAGGGAAGGGAATGTTATTAATGCTTAATGGACACAAAATTTTTGTTTGAAGTGATGTAAATGTTTTAGAAAAGGACAGTAGTGATGGTTCCATAATGCGAATGTACTTAATACCTCTGAAATGCAGGCTTAAAAATGAATAGGACAGCAAATTTTGTTATATAGGTTTTACCACAAACATTTATCTGGCCTCCCTTAGCTCAAGAGGATCCATCAAAGTGACTCATTTGATGAAGAGGCGTGGAACCCAGTCACCACACTGGTCTAGTCACCACACTGGTCTGGAGAAAAGGAGACAGTCTTGTATACCATAGGAAGCTCCAAAACCAAGGACACCGGAAAACTACCCCACACACCTGCCCTACAAGAGGTTCCGGATGGTTACCTGCCTCAGTTACTTCTGAAGATATGAACAGCCTGGTCTACTGCATTCCAGGAATGCAAGTCCTCAAAAGAGGGAGCAGGGTGCAGTATACGGGTACATTAGTGATGGGAGGGTCATATTGAAACAGGCAAAAGAAAAAAAAACTTTGACTTTAATTTGAACACCTCTGCCTGCTTCTCTCTACAAAGCAGGCTCCAAACTGTTCATTATCATTTACCTTTAACTAGAACTAGACATACCTATGCCTGCTTCTCTTTCTAGGAAACAGGCTACAAACTGTTCATTATCATTTTTACTGTTCACCTTCACCATTGGTATGCAAAAATCAGCTACCAGCTTCTCTCAGTTTTCTTCCCCTCTTTCAAACTTAAAAAGAAAAACTTAGAAACACAGTTTAAACTTTAAACCAGTTTTCCTCAATTTACCCTTTGACTTTGAGGGTTCTTTCCACCATCCCCAACCTTCTCAACCAAAATACCAAGCCAAAGCAAGACTATCAGTGCAGACTAATTGATTTCTAAGACAGTGATTTCCTAATTACTACAAAAGAAACATGTAAGTAAAACTCCAGTTACTTTAACATTGTCCAAAACCTTTCTCAACATTGTCCAAAGTCCTTTCCCAGATTGCCTAAAACTCCTCAGTCTCTCAGTCCTGATCATCTCACCAAAATCAACCAGTCAGAGTTCATCTCCAGATCCTCAAAGACCTATCTTCTTTTGGCATGTTCCAGCTCCTCTATGTCGTCTTCTTGTTGTCCTTCTCCAGGTAGTAGAAGAAACTTCATGGTACCGGACCCAGCAAAGTTCACTTTCTTTTCAGGCCTAACTTTTGCACGGCCTCTTCCAGACACAAGTCAAACTCAGCAAAACAAACTCCAACACAGAGTTCAAATCTGTAAACTTCTTAACTGCCTCTAGCACACATGCCAGTCAGCCAAAGGCTGCAGACCCCAGGCCTTGGCCACATGGCCAACCTCACATGGTTCACACTTTCATTCCACAAAATGGCAGAAACCAAACCTGAATCTGAATTTTCATTTTTCCTCCCTCTCTTTGTTTCAAACCTCTTTATATAGTCTTTGTTTTCCCATCATCCAGGAACAGCTCCTGAATTATTACATGACAAAGAAAAAAACCTGTTTTCTTCCTTCCTCCCCCTTGTATCTTTCTGCAAGCAAATTCTAATTAAAGCCATTCTCACATTTTAGCCTATCTTCCTTGAAATCTGCAATCTTAAACAGGAGACAATGACACCCAGGAGGGGTGGCGCTCCCTATCAATTTGACTGCACAAACTATAGTCTAGGGTATACAAATATGAACAATGTATGAATTTTTTTAAATTAATTAAAAAATTACACAGTATGGAAAAACTTAGCTAGTGAGAGCTTTTTCCAGGTTTTTGTAACCAAAGTTGGCAGCTCTCACTCCTGCCCTATTTTGGTTTAGAAACAAGACAATGCCATTTTAATATCTTCAAATGTCATCACACATGTTTAATTGCAGTAGGTGGATATTTGTCAGTATTAATTTATAGTATATTTTAAATGATAAAATAGGACAGGTAAAAAACAAATTAGAAAAGCTAAATAAAATGTCAGTCATTTAGATACGCATTTTATAAAATAAGAGTGAATCTAATTATAAATATATAGTTGATATTGTATTATCAAGTACAGAACGATAAATATAAATATTTAAAATTTTTAAAAAAACCTTGTTCAAAAAAAGAAAGAAAAAGAAAGGAACTCATTTGAGCAAGTTTAACATATCTCAGTCAGGCAATTCAAGTCTGTGGCTTCACAGAATTACCTAAAAATTTCAAAGGCTGATGAGTAATATCAAATAAAACCTACACCAAAGGAAGCCTTTAAATAACTTACATGGTTCTAATTATTAAACAGAGAAGGAAATCATGCCCAACTTAGAAACTATGCATAGGCAAATACAATGAATGAATTATATTTAGTCCAAAAAACTTTTTAATGCATAGTTTTGAAAATACCAGTACCATTAAGATGGTGATTCTTTTTGGGGGTTGTCTGGACAAACAAAAAGATTCTCAAAGAGATAACAGACAACAAGAAGTACCCACAAATCAAATCAGAAATTAAAGAAACTTTACTGGAAAAAAACTGATGAGTAAAGACCAGCAAAACATTTTGACAACAGTTTCCATTCAACTTTTACCAAGAGAAAACCTATAATGTCAGAAAACCCAAAGGTCGTAAACTACTAAAGTTTGTAGTCTTCAATTGTTGGTATCTTGGTGTGTGTGTTAGTAGATACACTAACCCACACAATTATAGAATTATAATAATATAAGAGTTATAAGAATTTAATACAAACCCCAACACACAAAACAGAGGGAAGGGGAGAAAGAATCATGAATAGTATTTACTGCCAATATCCTCACTGTGTTATTATACAATCATAAAATGTTACCTTTCAGGGAAAGATGGGAAAAATAGAAAAGAGATTTCTTTCTCTTATTGCATGAGTTTATTTTTATCTTAGTAAAAATTTCTATTAAAAATTCAGGATGAGAATATACTTAACTTTTTAAATAAATGTGCCAAATTTAGGGAAATTTTTATATTATTGTTTTATTATTTGTTGTAAATAATATTATCCCCCTGCACTAGCTTTAATAGGTAGTTTTTCTCCTAATGGTACAATGATCAAATTTAAAAATTCCACAAAGTTCCACATATTTAGAGTATGAATTTAAAAATGAGAAATAATATAACACTTTTCTAATTAAAAAGTGGAAACACTACTCATAGTACCAAGTAAGTAATAAAAATTATACTGCATAATTTTTGTGATTGTATATGCCAAGCATCAAATGGTTGGTAAGGGAGAGTGAAGAGAAGTTATTTAATTAAATAAATTGGTTCTTCTTGGCATCAACATTTTGTAGCACTTTAATCAAAGATAAATGTATTCACCTTCCTTTATGTGTGCTGAATTTGCTCCTTTACTCCACCATTTTCCTAATCTCATTACTAAGCATCTCAGTTTTGAAGGCAGATTTATTTTCTTAGATCTTGAGAAATCTCATTTCAGACGGAGCAAGATTTGATCTAATGTTATATCACTCACATTTCTTAAATGCAGTAAGCAAGGTTCTTCTAACCTTTATAGTCTAAAACTGTCTGAAAATGATAGAGCTAACTTTAATAAGCTATGATTCATTAAATAATGTTTTCAAATATTATTTATTGAAATAAAAAATATTATTTCAGGATACCATTATTTAGGGAGATGCAAATCAAAAGTACAAGATACCACATCACAACAAGATACCTATTATCAAAACACAATAATGGACTATTATTCACCAATAAAGAGGAAGAACTGATATATATTGCAACACAACATGTTTTCAATATTCATTTGAGTAAGCAAAGTCAGTTGTATGAAATGTCTAGAAAAGACAGATCTACAGAAATGGAACAAAAATTGGTATATTCGCTAGCCTAGGTCTGGGGAAGGAGGAAATGGAGAAAACGGATGAAAAAAGGGTATAGGATTTTCTTTTGGGGGTTATGGTAAACTAAGTGGTAATTTAATTATTAATAACATAAAAAAGATAGGATCAAAAATCAACTTCAATTCAACCCCTATATTTTATTTCAGTGTACCATATTGCTTAAACAGCAAGTAAGGAAAAGCCACTAATGACGTGCGAGCATCAGAAATTTTTTATTCACAATTGGGTGGAACAAAGAAGGTCAAAAAGCATAAAAATTCATTAAATATAAGAGGATAGACAGCCTGGCAGATTTAGGTATATATCTATTGCAACTAAACCACAATTAGAAGATCAATGTAAAAATTAACCTTTATCATACGGAAAATTATGCTAAAAAGCTATTGATTTAGTCACAGCAATAAAGACTAAGCAAATGAAATAATATGGCAACTATTAAATTTAAGAAAAAAAATAAATAAGAAAAAAGAAAATGAGACCTTCATACACAATGTTGCAGGGGTAATTTATTGTACAATATTAAAAAAAATTATTGTACAATATTATACTTAATACTGTAAATAATAAATATCAATGTAACCAAAAACTGTGATATAAATGCACTGGGAAAATATGAATAAGAACACTAAATATGGCTGGGCATGGTGGCACATGCCTGTAGATGGCAGCCTAGGAAGTCGCAGCCAGGGCCAGGGATCGCAGTTGGAGCCCCGCCAGGGGCACATAGCGAGACCTAGTCCTAAAAAAATAGCTGGGCGTGGTGGTGCGTGCCTGTAATCCCAGCTATCTGGGAAGTTGTGCCTGTAATCCCAGCTACCTGGGATTGCTTGAGTCTGTGGTACCCCAGGCAACATGAGCCTGCAATCACAGGCAAAAATAGTGAGACCTAGTCTCAAAAAATATATATATATATATTAAATATATTTTTGTAATTGAACTAGAATAGTTATAAAGAATAGTCCTTACAAAATGGAGCTATATACCAGAAGTTGTTAGTCCACTAAACTGAGACAGACTGGAGTACGTAGGAACCAGAACTTTTGTTTTCATTCTCTGATTCTACTTTAACTATGTGCATTTATCACTAAGGACTCTAGGTAATGAAGACAAAATGGAGAAGTTACTTTTCGCTAAAAGTAAGTTTTAACTGGAACCCCTAGAGTACATATACCTATTTTTCAAAATCAATAAACAAAGGTCTGTCATAGGCCAGAGGACTAGCAACATTAAATACAACAGAGCAATTGAATACAAAAGAAAATAATACAATTCAATATATAACCCAAATATTTATTGCATACATTGATAAAAAAGGCAACTTTATTAAACTAAAATCAAACCTATTTAAATAAAAGCCAAATCTATTTAAATAAATTCCTGTTTGCATTCAACTAGACCATAGTATGCCACAGCTTTGTATGACATAGCTATGGCACAAACCATTAGTTATCTATTGAATAAACATAGTTCCTTTCTTCCTTAATAATATAATCTCATTTTCTCCCAGAACGTAAATGTCCCGCATAAATTTACATTTTCCAGAGTGTCCTGCAACCAGGGATAGTCAAGGAGATATAAATGAATGTCAGGAGATGGACTTCTGGGAAGGTTCTTCAAGCAAACAGAGCCTGGATCTCTAATGACTAAGTAGCCATTTGATTCCTGTAATCCCTACTTTTAAAATTCTTTTACTTGAAAAGAAAAAGAAAACTCATATTTACTCTGTATGTGTGGGATGGTGGTGATAATACCTTTCCTACTGACAGATCATAAATCAAAATCTGCATTTCAGATATCTTCTTTTATAACTTGAGTTCATAATGTGAAAAAAATAAAACCTGAAACTTGTGTATTAGTTTCTCATTTTAATGGGACTTAATACTTACTGTACTCACAGGAATTCTCAGATCTCAATGTAAGATACTCAGTAAGATGCCTATCTCTTTGAGGTTCCCCAGAGAACTACCAGAGGAAAATTCACACACAGAAAGTCTATTTTAAGTCCTGCTCCCCTAACAAACTTAACACATTTTATAAAAATAAGTCTTGGTTATAGTAGGACTAGCGATATAGAAATTACTTTTATTTATATAGATTTCTATCTTATCAATTTACTTCACTATCAAGTCATTTATTAATATCCTTCTTAAATTTAGAGAATAGAAAACTCCTTATTACTTCTTTCCCATTCACAAATCCAAAACAAAGGAAAACGATCCACAAAATATGCAGAATATCTCTGCATATTACCTGCTTGTACTTAATAGACTGTCAAAATAATAGATAATCCCAGGACTTAACAAATTAGATTATTACCTTTGTTTTTCTTATATAACCTTCTGCTGCTGCCATATTAGCAAGCAAGTTCTCACAGTCTGCCTCATTTCTCCTCTTGCAAAGTATCTTGTCTACTGAAGTCTATTTCAATACACTACAAAAGATCCTGAGAGTACAAACTAGAGCATGACTCAGCATCATAAGGTAAGTTATTGGTATAGCCTCTCAATTTGCTAGGCATTATTTAAAAATAATTTTAAAATTCCTCAGAATTCTGGGTTGTAACTCCCTTTACACTCTTTAAAGGAAATATGTGTGTGTCCCTTTTTGATATTTACTCTAGTACCATCCCAAAGATGAAGCTGAATTAATCTCAGACCACCTTAAAGAAACTTGCTAAGGCTTTAGTTTTAACTACTAGGTTTCAAGTCAAAATTTTTCTTCTTGTCATTAGTAGCCCTGAACTCTGTCCGTGGATATTTCCTGGCTAGCTTTCTTCTTTGCTGTTTCACATTTTAATCCATAATCCTAAGACTGGATGTTTGTCCTCACAACAGCAGCACTGTTTACAATAGCCATGATATGAAAATAACTCGTGTCTAATGGTGAATTAATGAAGAGGGTAAAATAAAGATGAATATATGATTTGGATAGAGATTTATATACATACACAATAGAATAAACATATAAATTCTGTCATCTCTACCAGACCCTGAGGGCATTATACTATGAAGGATAAGCCTGACAGAGAAAGACAAATACAGCATGCTCTCATTACATGTGGAACTGAAAAGAAAGGGCAAAAAAGAGCTCATAAATATGGTGCATATAGACCAGTGCTTCCAGAGGGTGTGGGGAGAGTGAGGAGGTTGTATGAAATTGATCAAAAGGTCCAGCTATAAAATACATAGTGACTATAGTTACTAATATTATATTTGGAAAGTTGCTAAGAGAGTGGCGCTCCTGAATTGTCACAAAAAGAAAAAAAAAGTGTATCTATTCTATGGGTAGAGACAAATGTTAGCTTTGCAATACATATACAAATATCAAATCGTTATGTGGTACACCTGAAACTAATACATTATACGTCAACTACATCTCAACTTCATATTTATCACCTACTGATAAATATAAATATAAAAATTATATATATATAAATATATGATTTATATATAAATATAAAAATTAGCTATACTTTATAATTCTTCCTACATGTTAATATAAATATTGAATTTAACTCATACTACTTAAAGATGGTAGTCTTAAAAGACAATAACTACTATATACACAAGGTTAATATAAAAAATAGCTGCATTTCTGCTATAAAAAAAAAAATTTAGCTGGGCACAGTGGCTCGTGCTTGTAAGCTTCAGCCTATGAAGTGGCCGGGGCTAGGGATCGTGGTTCGAGCCCCGCCTGGGGCCCGCAGCGAGAACTAGTTCCAAAACAATAGCTGGGTGTGGTGGCACGCTCCTGTAATCCCAGCTACCTGGGAAGCTGAGGCTGGGGATTGCTTGAGTCTGTGGTACCCCGGGCAACGAGAGTCTGTGGTTCCACGGGCAAAATATAGTGAGATCTAGTCTCAAAAAAAAAAAAAAAATTTATCAGGTAGTTAACCCAATAAAATGTAACTATATTTAAACACCTATAGAAATGAGGGGAGAAAAGAATGAGATAATTTAGATGCTTCCTTCTACAGTCATCCAATTTCAGCAAATGTTAGCTGATTTCCCTACCATTTAAAATTCTTTTTATATGAATCATATAACTTCTATAGCTAACATGTTATGAAGCATATAGGAACTAAATGAACTAGCCAGATGTTACCAGCTAAATTTTGGCAATTCTTTACAAGGTCAGTTATACTGTAAATCATACTTATTTTTAGCTTGTGATACCAATAAAGAAATATGCTACTGAACATAAGTCAAGACTGACTTGAGAAGGATACCAATTATCTTCATCATCAAATATACCTGTCAGATCGGTAGTCTTAGTCAATACACCAAGAATTCAAAATTAGTGACCCACATGCTACAGAGTACATTTAAGAGTATCTTTTAGCCCCAGTGTGAGTAGTTTCTTTGACACCTGACATACCACTCAGAACATTCATATATCTGATGTAATGTTTTATAGAATAAGTTCACTAGTCCTATTATGCTTCATGACATGTCAGCTTGTCTACTATAAACTCTGTTTAATAAGAGAATATGAAGTGGCTTAAAAATAGCTCTGAAATAAAACTTGGTAGTAAAGAAACAGCAAGACAATCAACATTTTTACAAATTTATATGAAATTTTACAAGAAGACTGTAATAGAGTCTGTTGTATTATCTTCATCTAAGGGAACATTTAGAAATCTTTTTTGTCATTCTTACAAACAGAATGACTGAAACAATAACATTTAGGAACTAGTGTGACTACTACACTGTAAACAAAAAGTTATGCATTAAATAAAGACCAATGCCAGGTGTGGTGGCGCGCATCTGTAATCCCACCTAGGCTGAGGCTAGGAATCGCTTGAGTCCGCTGATTCAAGACTACCCCGGGTAACACAGTGAGACCTAGTCTCTAAAAAAATAAAATAAAGTAAAACAACAGGCCTATGCTTACTTCAACAGCACATTTACTAAAAATACTAGGTCCTAAAGTTGTTTTTGTGTAAAAGGTACATTTTCTACACATTTGGAAGAGATTATACTGTTGATCAGAAAGTTGTGGAATCTCAGCCTTGGGAGGCTGAGGCTAGGAATCACTTGAGTTCATGGGTTCGAAACTAACCCGGGCAACATAGCAATACCAAGTCTCTAAAAAAGAAAGAAAGAAAGCCGTAGTATACTTACACCCGGGAATATTATTCAGTAATCAAAAAGGCAAATTTGATGCATTTGGGTGGACCTAGAAGGAATTATGCTGGCAGAAATATGCCAAAAAGAAGAGAAATATTGGATGATTCCACCCATATGTGGGATATAGGGAAAACAATCAAAAGAAAAAGTTAAAACTAACAAACTGTCAACAGAACTAAAGCATAAAGCAAAGGAGCATGAGGGAGGGTGAAAGCAGGAGAGGGATGAGCACAAGAGATTAAGATGATGGTTGACAAGGTAGTGGAGAACCCCAGGCATACAATTATGGAAAAAACATATACATGTACGATCAATCAAAAAATAAAAATAAAAATAAGAAATTATACTGTTGAAAGATTACAATGCTAGTAAAGCTAACTCACTTCAGGAGTATAGTTTCCTGATGATTGCCTTGGTCACTCCTGTATTTACTTTTTTGTATTTACTCCTTTAAATGTATTCACTTTTTAAAAAAAATTAATAAATCAAATACTTATGATGTTGATACTGCATGCACAACACTCTGAGACAAGATTACAATGCTAGTAAAGCTAACTCACTTCAGGAGTATAGTTTCCTGATGATTGTCTTGGTCACTCCTGTATTTACTTTTTTGTATTTACTCTTTTAAATGTATTCACTTTTTAAAAAAAACATTAATAAATCAAATACTTATGATGTTGATACTGCATGCACAATACTCTGGGACACATTTTTAAAAGTATAGTCTGCTGATCAAGAATCATAACTTAGTTGAGAGGCCATAATAACACAAACAATTAGTGAACAAGCCATTAAAATGTTGGCTACACTGTACAGAGGAATTCAGAGACAGGAAAACATGGGCTAAAATTGTCTGAGGCAGCTTTATGTTGGAAGGTAATTCAGAATTAAAGTGGATCCTGGCATGGAGACTTAAAAAGAGTTTTCAGTTAAAAGAAATAGTTTATGGGTGAACACTAATTGCCCAGCAAATTTTTAGAAATGATGAAAACCACTTTTAGAAGAAGGAAATTACTTTTCTTAACAGGAAATTACAACATGAAATTACTGAAAATTAATACTGTATGGAACTGTTTTGCTATTAAATATTTTGAGGGAAAGGAACTGGGACAGCAGACATCCTATAGAAAACAGAAATACTTGATAATGAAGTAGCAGTGACCTTGGTTCAGAAAAGTCTAATTTTAAGTACAACCCATTTTTCATTTACTTTCTATTTTCCATTTTTTGAGCTTGTTTCCTCAATACCCTCAATTTTACTCACTTAATATTATACTCAAATAATACATGGTCACTAATTTAAACAAGGCCAGAATTATATTAGCATATTTAATTATACCAAGTTAGCTAGAAACAATGAGTCTAAAAAACTGATGCTTAAATTCTAACAATTCTTTTTTTTTTTGAGAGTAGGTCTTGCTATTTTTGGCTGTGGAACCGCAGGCCCTCCTTGCCCAGGGTAGCACAGACTCAAGCAATCCCCAACCTCAGCTTTCCAGGTAGCTGGGATTACAGGTGCAGGCCACCACGCCCAGCTATGTTTTTGAAACTAGGTCTCGTTACAGGCCCCAGGCAGGACTCGAATCACGATCTCTAGCCCCTGCCGCTGAAGCTTACAGGCACGAGCCACCGTGCCTGGCCCCAAATTCTAACAATTCTTAAGCTACCATGAGCTTTTATTCCTCATTCAAAATAGCCTCTGTCTTGAAATTTATCATAGCAAGGTAAGAATTGGGAATTCAATTCTAGAAAAATCTTTTGTTCTAAAAATATATTGCTACTCTCCTCTAGTAAGTAATGAATAAATTCTACAGTGTTTCCTCAATCTATTAAGAACTAAAGACAATAAATAAATAAAATAAAGAACTAAAGCCAAGATTCTTTTAAGTTTACCATCCTTCTATACTGAGTCTAAAAATACCTTTCTTGCATTTGAATGTTATATGTTATTACTTCTACTATAATGATATGTTATTATTTCTATTATAAAGAAACACTAGTTAACTAGGGAGTAAGAAACTGATTAACGAGGAAGCAAGAAACACTGATTAACTAGGGAGCAAATTATCTTCCTACCCATAATGGGCAACTTAAGAGATTTCTGTGCCTTTTCTTTTAGAGATATTGACAGAAAAAAACTGAAAGCTCAAAATAAAAATTTTAAAAATCTGGCCTAGAGTAGTTGACCCTCTTCAACCAGATTTCACAAGGTCCAAACTCTACAAAGGATTTTTTTTTTTTTTTGAGACTAGGTCTTGTTTTTGCCTGTGGAACCGCAGGCTCACATTGCCCAGGGTACCAAAGACTCAAGCAATCCCCAGCCTCAGCTTTCCAGGTAGCTGGGATTACAGGTGTGCGTCACCATACCCAGCTATTTTTTTGGGACTAGGTCTTGCTTCGTGCCTTTGGTGGGACTCAAACTGCAATCCCTGGCATAGGCCATGGCTTCCTAAGCTGCCACTTACAGGCCTGAGCCACCATGCCCAACTTTCTACAAAGGATTTTAAGAAAGCACTCAGTGTCGAATACAGTGGGATGGTTACTTCTTTAGTTTTGCAACTAGTGGTCTTATTTATAATTCCCATTACTTAACTTCTTTGTAGCTGTAAAATACAGATTTCCATTCTGATATACCCATTCACTAAAACAACCTTCAAGTTTCCAGACAAACTGCCCAGAACTATATTGCCACTTTACTTAAAATGTATCATTTCTCCCAGCCGATCCTCTAATTCCAGTGCTGGGAGGCTGCAGTTAGGGATTGCTTGAGTGCCCAGGTTGAGACTACCCCCGGCAACACAGCAAGACCTAGTCTCTAAAATATAGCCGGGTGTGATAGCACACTTGTAATCCCAGCTACCTGGTTGAGGCTAGGGATCACTTAAGTCTGTGGGGTTGAGACTACCTGGGCAATATAGCAAAACCTAGTCTCTTAAGAAAAAAAAAGTATCATTTCTCCTTTAGCAAATAACTTTGTGCTGTACAAATACATATTATGTACAAAAGTCCTCTCCCTTTCCCAAACATAATGATTAAGTCTACCTACTGACCTGCCTATCTTGGATAGAAGCCTGAAGTAAGCCACAGCTTCATTTTCTATGAATGCTGAAACTGTTCCAGAATTGAGCGAAATGAGGCTTACTCATCCTCTGAGATTACTACATAAGAAACTACAAAGTCTTCCTTTCCTAATGAAATACCAGAGATTAAAGATAGAAGTACTTAGTTCCTTACAATACTATAAAATTGACACCACACACACACACACACACACACACACTCTCTCTCTCTCTCTCTCTCTCTCTCTCTCTCTCAGACTAGTGCTCCAACTAAAAGTAACCTTCTTTCCTTAAAATAAGACTAGGTCAATAAATACAAGAGCAAAAAAAAAAAAAAAAAAAGTCATCATCACCACTATACACATTTATAAAATTTGTTTGTGTTAATAATCTGCTGGTTAAACTACACTGAAGCTATCACTGCAGATTTTATAATTTAAACTTAAGATCATTCTTGTAAAAAATTGCTTTAATTATTCTAGCCAGTAATATCTTTCTACCAGTACAAAGGACAAAGCAACACAGTTTGAGATTAAATGAAATTAATGAAATATTCACATAAAAGATGCTGTGAGGAGTTATACTTCCACCTTAGGTGTAGAAAGTCTAAAAATTACATCATTACTAAGTTAAGAATGAAGAGTAAGTCAAATAAACTATCATATAACATTTCAAGAGGACTGAAATCACAAGGCAAATAATATGACATCTCAGGAATTGAGAAGGAATGCTTGCATTCTATTTCCAGCAGCAGAACAAAGGAGGCAGACCCAGGATCCATCTAAGGGAGTGTGTGTATGTGAGAGCACATGTGTATATGTATATACATGCACAAGGCCGGGCACGGTGGCTCGTGCTTGTAAGCTTCAGCCTATGAAGCTAGGGATCGCGGTTTGAGTCCCACCTGGGGCCTGTAGTGAGACCTAGTTCCAAAAAAATAGCTGGGCGTGGGGGCGCGCGCCTGTCATTCCAGCTCCCTGGGAAGCTGAGGCTGGGGATTGCTTGAGTCTGTGGTACCCCGAGCAACGAGAGCCTGCGGTTCCACAGGCAAAAAAAAAAAATAGCAAGACC